>JAHWFO010043090.1:0-11243 GCA_023313115.1 Rhysida immarginata | reverse complement strand
AATTCAGTCTCCCAAATTTTCGCATATATGTCGCTCCTTACTTAAATCATATTTGATGAAGATGCTGTAAATGAAGACCTTAGTGCAAAAAGATTATATGTCCATATTTTCTTATTTTGAGAAAATTGAGTTTTAAGATTTCATTACGTGCCTTAAATATTACTAGCGTATTTAAATTTTAGATAGATATATGAAATAAAAGTATATTCTTTTAAGAATATAAAACCGGTAGAATACTTTATTTAACCTTATTATTTTATACTATATTTTAAAAAGTAAGCACTTGGACTTAAGTACTTTTTAAGAAAATTGTTGAAAAAGTTCACAAGTCAAGAAATAAAACGTGTTACAAATTATATACGAACCAAAATATTACAGAATAATTATTATTTTCTAATATTTTGGTTAATATATACTTTGTAACCCACTTTAATGAGCAATTATTGATCATTAAACTTAAGTAGACACTAAAAAAGTGTTCAAACATGTTCATTCCCAGTCCTCTGTTGGTTCATCTTTCTTGACATCGCCTTTCAGGTTTTCGTAGAATTGACAGGTTCTTACGGTGTCCTCTACAAACTGGAGGAGGTATTTGATGTCAATAAGCTTTGCTTGCTTAATGGGTAGCAAGCCACCATTATAGGCCGGCTTTGTTATTATGTTGGACCTCCTTGATATGCCTTGCTTCCACAGAACAGCAGAGTTGAATGAGCCTGTCATCGTTTCTCTAGTTTGTATCTGACTGTTTGTATTGAAGATAACAGTCTTGACTTTTGCAACTGGAACTGTTTTTATTTTTGGCCCCAAAGCTGCCTTCCAGTCTTGAATAGAAATGATGATATCCTCATCTAGAGCTTCCAAGTTGGCCCGGAGAGGAACATTCAAAAAAGTAACATGATAGGGTCGTTTCTTGTTACAGGCTTTGATCAGACTGATCCATTCATCAGGTGTAGAAATTTTTGGTGGATGGGACTTATGCACATTTTGCACTTAGAATTGCCATCGTAGCTTATTCAAGATAGACTTCTAATGGGACATAACACTTTCTTTCTACTGTTTTCAAGTGTTAGGCATGACGTTTACAAGTCCTTGTGCTCCCTGAATAGGTTTTTGCAATTTATTAAAAATTGGACTTATGCTCATTTTGCACTAAGGTCTTCAAATGTTGACGGTTATGGCTTGTTATGGACTTCCACTGGTTGAATTCTATCATTCCATGTAGAAACGTTTATGTCATCAGATATGTTATTTGCGTCGAACTTTCAGTTATTGGCGCATTCGTATCGAGCTATAGTTCCTCTCGGCGGCGCGGCGCCTCAACTTTGAGGCGTTCCTGTTAAGTCCATTGACGCTCAACATCGGACATCCGGATCTTTCTGGATTCCCCATCTCTCGATCTATATTCCTGTGACGGTTTCTATAATTTTTCTCGTGTTTATTAGGCGTAAATTTGGAAATTCTATAATTTTTGCGAAATTTCCACACTTCGAAGGCCGATATATTAAACACTATTAAATATTGAGGTTTAAATTTTAAGCCATTTTATAAAGAGCAAAAAGATAAAACAAATGACACCTCAAACGTCGTGGTAGCACAAAGGAAGCCGGAGCTAAACTAATTTAATATCCGCCATAGAGCAGATTTTCTGACTCAACTTTGCACTGCGATTGCGTCAGCCAATGAGGTCAGCACGAAATCAGTGATAGTCTAAAACATGCTTTGTTCTATACTCTATCGAATGCGATATCGATCATTCTTCTATCATTATTAGTTTTCACGTTATTGAAGTTTCCGTGATCAACAATTTTCGTGACATTCATGATTTAAGCGTGGCATCCTAGTCTCGAAACGTAAGACGTACGTCAAGAAAAAACATGGCTGACCACGCTTCGTCGAAGCGGCGTCGGATCAGAGCTTGGGATTTGGATGAAGAGCTCGCAATTGCGAATTATATTGTTGGATTTCCATATTTAGGCAAATATCAGGTAAAGTAAATCATGTCTTTAAAAAAATCAAATATTTAAAACATGTTTTGTAGTTGTACACTATACTCAAGGAGGCTGCCATGATTATAACAACCAGCTCCGTCTGCAGTCAAATTTCTGAAAAGAAATAAACCGTTTCAAATTGTAAAGCTTAAACCACTGTTCACGATTTCAATCCGTTTCAAAGCGTGAAGCCGCCTATTGTAATATCATTGTTATGCCATTGTTCAAAAAATAAGTGGATGCAATCCCACTGTTTCAAAGTCTGACCGCTGAATGACGTTTCACTCACAGCAATATGCGGTTAATATGACCCGCTTGTGAGAGTCATATGATTCTTCCAATACGACCCATTTAAGAGAGTCATTGGACACAGATGTCAGTAAGAGTTGTTTGACCCGAATTTCCGAGTCGCCATTCTCGGGTCAGTTGACTCGACTGTACAAGATTTAAGACTCATTAACGGAATGCTTACTATACGCTTATATACCTATTTACACATTTTTACATACATATTTATATATTGTCACAGCTACTTACACATTTATATAGTCATATTTACACACGTGTATACGCAATATACACAAGTTTACACACAGGCATATACCTATTCACACAGGTTTACAGACGTCTACACAAGTTTACACTTTGTACATATCTATATAGAATATTTACACAACTTTACACACATTTAAACACACACGTACACAAATTGACACACGTGTATACACCTATTTACATAGTTACACATGTTTACGCTTATGTACACCTCTGTACAGCTTATTTACACAAGTTTACACACATTTACACATATATGTGCACAAATTTACACCTGCAGAGACAATTTACGCATCTGTACAGCTTATTTACATAAGCTTACACAAATATGTACATAAATTTACACACTTGAATACACGTTATATACAAGTTTACACACGGGTATACACCTATTCACACAGGTTTACACACATATTTACACAAATTTACAGACGTGTATACTGATATTTACACAAGTTTACATTTGTACACCGACCTGCATTTGATTTTATCATCTTTATAGTCAAAATTCGCCAGCAGAAGATAGAACTCCAAGCTTGTAGGCAGAAAAAAGTATTTCAATGATAAATCTGTTGCTAAATTCTAAAATAACGATCGCCGTGTTCGTAGAGTTGACAGCTCTTGTACGGTAGAAAACAATAGGAAGAGAAACGATATCTTTTTTAAAATTTTCAAACTTCAATCTTTTTTATAAAGTAATTTATTGATTTAACAATACATTCAACTTATAATATACAATGCAATAAATTCACCATCACCTAAGAGAATTGGGGGGGGGGGTTCTAGAAATTTTGGCGTCGACAACATAGGTCATTTTGCGCCTTTTACACAAGTTATAACAGTACGCAGCCCGGGACAAACACAAACATCCATGCCCACGGCGGGATTCGAACCCGCGGCCAGGCGGACTCGAGAACTAGAAAGCCTACGCCCTAGTCCTCTCGGCCACCTGGCCGGCCCTAAGAGAATTGATTTGCACAAAAATCAAGGGATTATTTTGTTGTAACCATTACATCGTTCTCATTATAAATTTGCAAGATTCCTTTTCCATTTCTTGGGTAGGCTAAATGGAAACTATCACGAGGAGGCTGAAGAGGAAGGCTCATATTAGTATCCTTGGCAATCTGAAATGCAGAAAAAAGGATGAGTTTTAGATCAATGATTTACACTCCCTACAATAATGGAAACAGTGACATTTTATTTTAGTTAATATCATACTCGACCTCCGTGCTGAAATTAAGTCAGCCACCCTTCTTACTTTCTATAAGGCTCCGATACACAGCTTCCGGGGTTTAGATCCATTCTTGCTGCGAGAAACTAACCATGTTGTTAGCAGTCGATAATAATGAATGCTGTTCAGTGGGAATGCATTTCAGATCACAACGAGTAAATAAAAAATAATCGTAACAATAATGAATAAGAAAACGTGTTAGCAAATAAATTTGGAAGTATTAAATAAATATAATTTATATTAGGAAAAAAGTGTAACTTACTTAGATTCCTGTTTTCGTTCAATTTTTCTTGAATTGGTAAAATTTGAAGGAGCAAGATGAACAACGTTGGAGAATGGCTTATTCAACGTTGGGTTTTAGAAGGAGACTGTTCTCGCACTCAGAGTTGAAGAGACTATCCCTACTGATAGATAGTCTCTAGATAATTTGTCTTATTCATAATAATGTTAAAGAGCAGTATTAGTTCTAATAATTTTGTATTAATCTTCTTACTAATACGAACGGCGAAATCGTCCAGTATCGCTATCCGCCATGTTTTCGTAACTCGATTTCGTATCTCTACCGGAAATGATTTTCATTTCCTATGATTTGGCTCGTAAAACTCTGTATGGCGCTGTTAGATGAGTCGGGGGTTCGTAAACACTTGAAGATGGATGGTACAACTTATCTACGAAGTACTGTATTCTTATAATCGAGTCAGAGAGCTATAACCTAATAAAATGAGTCCTGTGATTTGGAAATTGCTGAAATGAGTGTTGAAATGTGTTGCTGTTACAGTTGCGGTTGCAGGCGCAACTGGAAATTGTTACAGTTGCGGTAGCTTTAGAGTCCTCATCTTATACTTAATAACGAAAGGCTTCTTTAGAAATCAAATGCTTTCCTTTTCATTCTCGAATGCTTTAAAATCCTATCGGTCCTGGGCTTTTGGGTTGTCTGACTTGTTATATCTTTGATTTTTGCCATTAAATTAAATAATGCAAACGTGAATTGTCTTTCTGCAAGAATTACACTTTAATTACATTGATTTGTTAATTTTTAGTTTTTTTATAACAGAAATAACATTATGTTTATTAAGTAACGAAGCACTTATTGGTTTCACAAAAGGCCCATTCACACTCACGCGGCAACGCGTGCGTCCTTTCCACAGATAGACACCTTCCCCCACACAGATAGCATAAAGCACCTTTCTGTACTTAATAATACTAATAATAATAATAGTCATAAGGGTGGGCCGTAAGTGGCGCACCAAAGAATTACGTGAAGTGTGATGTGAAACAATGTAAACTCAGCAAATGATTAGCATTTTGAGCACTTGTGATTGTATCAGCAACGTGTTTCTTAGTTCATTAGTTAAGCTTGGTTTTAATAAAATAACGTTTATTATTATCAGAATCGTTTTAAATGCTTTGGTGCGCGACTTACGGCCCACCCTGTATTTGTATATATTTTAATAATACATTATTAATTATCAAGATGAATTTCAGAAAATATTATACGATCGGCAGCCATTTTGGTATTGTTTGATGGCTTGAAAACGTTGTTTATCTCTGATGTCACACGTGCGTCACCGAGGCCAACGAGATAACAAGGCCTGGAAGCGAAAAAGTCACCTGACCTTCGGAGTGCTAGCAACAATCCAACTTTCATTGTTTCCAACAAACGAAAAAACACTGATTGCTAACATCCAAGATGGAGACAATGAAGGTTGGATTGTTGCTAGCACCCCGATGGTCAGGTGACTCCTTCGCTTCCAGGCCTTGTTATCTCGTTGGCCTCGTGCGTCACGCTCGAAACAATTGCTATTTCTAAACGCACACTTCCTCTCCAATACAATGTATCCTCAGTATTTAATGCCATTGTTAAATTTTAGCCAGTCAAAACACGAGGAGCACCTCATACACAAACAGACAAACAAACAAACAAACAAACAGATAAGTGATTTTATAGGTTAAACCTAAATTGGAGGGAAAAAAATTCACTGTGCGCGAATATTTCAAAAAGACTCAATAGAATAGGCGATATGTTTTTAATGTTCCATTATTAAGTACCGAAAGGTGCTTTATGCTATCAGTGTGGGTAAGGTTACTTCTACTACAGGGTTGGCAACTACGCCGCTTTCAATGGGAGAGCTTGGCAGTTCGCCAAAAAGTGCCGCTGAGGGCGCTGAGCTTCACAGCCTAGGCCACATGGTTGAAGGAGTACGTCACAGCTGGACGACAGTCAACTGGGCGATAGTCAACTAGGCGGTGTCAACTGGACGAAAACCAAGAGGGCGACGGTAAAACTGGACGATTACCAAGTGGACGACGATAATTTTATAATTAAAAAAAAAAGCCAACTAAAAACACCAACTTTATTTTGCCGTCCGTTTTAATTTTAATTCTTAGTATTTTTAAATATAACATTAATGTATTTTAATGGAAAGAAATATATTTTACGGTATTTATCGGTCATAATAATTTTTAAGTAATTTTTTAAACTTTATAAATTCTTCAATGAAAAAATTCCTAATTGATAAATGACTAATAAGTCGTGTGTGGGTTAAAATAATTGAACAATGTTATCATAATTAGCTTTCTAAGCCAATTGGTTAAAAAATGGTTCTAAATACGAATTGTATCACGTAGCATTTGCCGTTGATAAAAATGCGAAGATTCTGTGGTTAGATCCTCATCTGAAACGATAACAATTACTTTGCATTAGTCATTTTGCGTACTTTGCATACTTTGTTTTTCAAAAGTATTTTTATTGCATTATTTTACTGATCTGAAAGTATATTTATTAAAGTTGACTTTTGTCTCTCATTGCTGAAGATGGCTACTGGGTAGCCGAAATACGTATCTGATATTTCAAATCTCCTTGCAGATTAGAA
The DNA here is from genome assembly GCA_023313115.1 of Rhysida immarginata. NCBI lineage: Eukaryota > Metazoa > Arthropoda > Chilopoda > Scolopendromorpha > Scolopendridae > Rhysida > Rhysida immarginata. Next base: position 4,596 of record JAHWFO010043090.1, on the reverse strand, counting down.
GTTCCCTCCGATTTTGGTACTTAATTCTGTATATTTATTTTAGATGAATCCTATTTTAAGTCAGAAACGAGGACAAATATCCTTGAAATAAAATATTTATATAAAAAAAAACATAATAAAATGTCATGTTGAATTAGTTCATAGATATTAATATGTAATAATAATAAAATAATAAATAAATTATAATAAAATAAATTTTGTGAAATTTGAAGTTTTAAATTATTTCCGTCGTCCATTGTCCAGAAAAACAGAATAGCAAAGTTGTTTTTTTTTAAGTTTAAAATTTTCGTCGTCCACTTGGTTATCGTTCAGTTTTATCGTCGCCCACTTGGTTTTCGTCCAGTAGACTATCGTCCACTTGACCAGCGCCTAGTTGCACTCGTCCAGTTGACGTGTTCCCTGGTTGAAGATAGAAAGCGAGAAACTGCAGTCTATCAACATCATCTTCAAATGACTTCATCTACATCCTCAATAGACTGCATCGTTTGTTCAATAAGTTTTCTTCCATCTCACAAGTTTCTTCTCATCGTTTTTCAAGATTGGTGACTTTATTTGATTTTGTTTTTTTATTAAATTTCAATTTACGATTTTTCCCCATTAAAAGGAGAACATCCCGATTAAATTTAAACTTATCATTTAAACTCCTTCTAGATCAATAATACATTGTAAAATTTTATGTTTCAATAAGGCTACACTTTTTAATTAGGCAGCTAAACAAAAATTCAATAAAGAATGTTAATCACTTGATTCATGCAAAGCTGTCTAAGTTATAACACTAAAACATAATTATTATTGAATTGTACTGATCTGGATAGTAAAATTGTTTTATATTTTAGTTTGCTTTCATGTCATTAAAAAGTTTTTAAATTTAAAACTTTAAAATACAGTTTCAATGCTTCAAACAGAACAATGTTTTCAATGTTAACAAGATTAAACAGAGTATAAAAAAACCGACTTTAATGAAACTTTCACTATCGCCTAGATATATCAGTCCATATCTTGAAAACTACTGAACCGAATTTGATAAAACTTGGATTTATCCCTAAGTTGAAAGATACTTAATCCAATAAAAAAGAATAATTGCAATTCGATTTCTAGTTTCTGAGAAAAACGTGGACAAACATACATACATACATACATCCATGAAATTTGGCATACTTGTTTAGAAGCCCACATAGACTAACATATATGAATATTGTGCGATGCCAACAATATTTCAAACATACGCATCGAATTGATAACCGCCTTTTTTTGAAGTCGGTTAAAAACAGAGGCTGGCCTAGGCTCTGTGTTCTGCGCCATCTATCATCATCCGGTGGCAGCCTGCCAAGCTCTGAAGGCAGAGTTGTCAAATCTAAATCGGTTCATTGGCACGTGCACAAATGGTACCTCTATTTTACCGCCATGCAATTTTCAATGGGAAGATATATTAAGTAATATATCAAAGAAATCGTAATGACGAGATAGAAGCGGTCATTCATTATTATTTTCGTTAGTCGATGAATATGGTACATGGCATGAAAAAATCACAAATATTATCTAAAGCGGTTCAATAGCACGTGCACAAATAGTACATTCACGATCCCATCTAGCAATTTTCAATGGAGAGATATATTAAGTAATATATCAAACAAATCGTAATGATGAGATAGAAGCGGATATAAATTACTATTTTTGCCAATTGATAAATATGGTTCAGGAAATGAACCATTTTGAAAATAGTTGTAATCGAAAAAATGGCACGTGCTCTAATGGTACACTTATGACACTCTCAAAATGTACAATGATAAGAGATGGCATGTAATGTATCAAACAATTAGGGATGATGTATCATGAATGAATATAACGTAAAATTATTGATAGGCGAAGTTGGTTCAAAGACACCTGGTTTTTATTTATTTATCTTTATTTTATTTTTTATTTATTGATTGTAACCCATTACGTCCATCCAGGGCTTGTATGGTCAGAGGCCGACGAGTTGGGACCCTGGATGGACCTGGATTAACGACTGCTGTAAGATGGTCGCAGCCAGAGACAAATGAAAGAAAGAGACTGGCAGTGCCCTATTCATTTCGCTGAGTGCTACCATAGATTAAGAAATACACGGGATTGTTGAAAGTGGGAAACCGGCACCACTAGCGATCCTGGTGAATTAGTTGGGCATAGCTTCCCAACAAATTTTTTTTCGAATTACATTTAAAGCGTAGAATATGGAAATGGAACCAAGGAAAAACCAAGCACACCATAAACCTTTTTTGTTTTTGTTGCATTAGTCATTTTTTTAAAATATAAATAATATTTCTGGAGAAAAATCTGTTACTTCACGCGCTATAGTAATTTTAGTTTACAAGGATGCTATGGAAACGAAATTTTTGCCCAACTAATTCACCAGGTTTCCCACTTTCAACAATCACTTGTCATATCTATGGTGTTTCTTAATCTATGGCGCTACTGGTGCCACCGGAAGTGCAGCATTCGCCATGTTGCTATTGGCAAAAAACTAAGGCGGCGTATATTCTAAATTAATTTCAGCTGTTTTTTGTAGATGATTTCTGGAAGTATTAGTAAGCATAACCTGTTTTCTGAGTTTTTAAAAAAAAGTTTATTGCATTAACTAACAATAACGTATAACGTATGGTATTTAATGACTTTAAATAGCTGATTCAATGCCTAACGAATTTTTAAAAGAAAAGGAAGAAATAATTCTCAGTTCAATAAAATAATCAATTTATTAATCCACATATTGTAATATGCTATTTAAATTAGTTTCGAATCTGCAATCCGAAACATTGAATCATGATAATGTTTTTAGATGCAACAAATAAATAAATATTTTTTACAGTATATAAACCTTTTATTTATTTATCAATGGACGAGTCTACAGAATCATATACATTCATGTACATAATCATGTACATCGATAATACTGAATAAGGGCTTAGAATAACTGAAGTATGAAATATAAGCACACAGTATCGAGTTTCTCGATATGTCGAGTAAACATAGTGTCTATAGTGAAGGTTGCTCATTACTCGCGTCTGTGGTCACAATCAAATGCGGGACACAAAACTTGGCACGTACAAGCTTTTTGCAGTATCTAAAATTTTAAAAAGAGTGTATTTTGTATGACGAAAAATTAAAATTATTGCATCACCCGTAACGCTTTTTTTAGAGGAAGGAATGGGGAAGAATTTAGACATCAGAAGACACCAGATGGCAGATTGTACTATCCACCCTAAGGCAGCAATTTTTAATGTTAACCTATGGGAGAAACTACAATTTTTTGCTCTGAATTAATAAAAATGGTCATGTTAAAAATATTAAATATCTCACTATCTTTATTGATATCTATCACTTTTTCACAAGTTCTTATTTTTAATTTAATTGAAGTTTTAAAATAAATTTGTAATAAAAATTTTAACAGAAGTGAAAATTTAACAATTTGCAACAGCTATTGCTTTCTCAAATTAAAAAATGCCAGGCTAAACATTTTTATGGAATTAGTAAATTATGTAGCTCAGCAAAATGATGTTTAAAAAAAGCGGTATTTTATATGCGAATTTTCATAAGAAAATCCATCTGGAACTTAAAACAATTTTTTTTAACAATTTTCATTTATTATTGAATTTTAATAAATCTTTGAAAACCGAATTGTTTCCCCTCGTACTTAAAAAAAAATTCAATTAAAACGCCGCTTTCCCCGTAGGTTAACATTAAAAATGTCTGCTTTAGGATGGGTAGTACAATTCGCCATCTGGTGTTTTGCTTGAGAAATGTAATACATTCTTCCCCATTTGTAAAAATAAATTAAGCACTTCAAAGCACATAGAAATTCAACCAGGGTGTAAATTATAGACAAGTTGTAGACTTCAAAATTCATCAAAAGATCTAAATGTTTCAAAATAATAAATTATGAATTAAATTGTGAAAAATAAAATATGTTTAATGTAATGGAAATGAGTTTATTCCAATACACAAGAATTCATTAGTCTTCATTCAAAACGCTGAAAGCAAAACATTAGGCCATTACATGGCTAGGTAAGAGAGCGAAGTATAGTTACGCTAGCTGTTACCACACATTCAATCTATTAATAATATCTCTGCAGTAAATATTTAAATTAAAAATACAGCAACGGTCACCTGTCTTTACAGTTCCGGCGTGTGCTTCAAGCGGGCGTCAACAATGGTTAAATGTGCAACAACAATGAAAAGCTGTTTCCGTAACAATTTTTTGTGTCGGTTTTTGCATCACGTTTTTTGTAGATAGATGTCCAGCCTTAAACATTATCATGTTAATAAGCAATTAACTAATATTGTAATTACTTGTGAACTGAAGTATTGTATCTTTTTAAAAAACGATTTGACCAATATGTATGAGAATGTGGGCCAGTTAATTATTAGAAGGAGAGATTATAATTAATACATCTCGTACAAAACAACAATAAGTTGGATTAGAATTGGGGAACTGTGTATTTTTTTTATTGACTTTCAAATTATCTATCTATCTATATATATAAAGAAGGATGTTTGTGGGTCTGTGGGTGGGTCTGTGTGTACGTTTTTTATACAAATCTACAGTTTTATTCCGATCTTGAT
>JAHWFO010043078.1:0-10439 GCA_023313115.1 Rhysida immarginata | reverse complement strand
TTATTATTGGTAGTAATGGGATTAAACGTATCTTCGGATGATGATGTAACAATGTATGACGTTTTCGCGCTCAGGCCTTATCTTTAGGAGGCGTTGCCCTTACCCACTCCCTTAAAGTAAGAGGCTACCCCAAATCTGTCATATGTGCTTCTATCTATGAACATCGTAATTTCCGTTCTAACAAGAATCCCAAACCTTCTCCAGCGATGGCAACACCTACGCTAGTTCTTCCTTATCTTCCAACCATCATATTATTAAAAATGTCCTAAGGAAACATCAACATATTATTGACAACTCTCCTCTTCTCCATTCCATTCTACCAGAACCACTAAAAGTCATCGGTCCACTTGAAGACACCTACTATTGCGACCACTCACCCGTCAGTGACATACTTGTTATTGCTCTTCTCAGGGGTTTTTTCATTTCATATAAGGATCTTGCCAACAACAACGACATTGATGATAATATCCGGATATCACTCACTTGATCAGTTAAGCCACTGAATCCAGCGCCACTATCGTCAATCGTAAGCGACCCGACCTTCTCGATCTTCCCCTAGCCATCAGGCAACTCAGACGTGAAAAGAACTCCTTCAGAAGATTGTGGCAACACCAAATACAACAGGCTAACTCACAAAATTAGTGAACAGGTCAAAGAGCTACGAAACCGAAGGTGGAACAACAAGATCAAGAGCTTGTCTGTCCAAGATAAATCCCTCTGGTGTACAGTCAGGGCCCTCAAAAACAAGAAAGCCACCGATCTACCTCCCCTGCTTGCGGATAATGGTAACTTTGTTAGCAGCTCCCAGGAAAAAGCTCAACTTATCGCAAACACACTGAAGAGCCAATTCACCACCCCCATTGCAGATAGACTGGTAGGTGTCGAGAATACCCGCCAAATCAGTGAAGGCTGTCTAAATTATGATCTTACTGATCTCATACTTAACCCTCTCCATGCCATTGAAGTAACCCAGGTCTCGATCATCATAAAACGTCTTAAGAGCAGAAAGGCTACTGGTATCGCCTTCGTCACCAGTGGTGGACTAAGGAATTTACCTCCAAAGGTTATTGCTGCTGGATACTAAGATCTTAAAGACTGCTGGAACCGCGGCTACTTCCCCAATGCCTGGAAGGGTTCAGTCATCCTCAATATACCTAAGCCGGGTCTAACTCCTGCTCTTCCCGTCAGCTACAGGCCCATTAGCTTATTGCCTACGCTTTCTAAGGTCTTCGAGCGCACTACTCTGAAGAGGTTCAATGACTTCTGCGAGTCTAATCTTATTTGCAATAAGCAGTAGGACTTTCGCTCGAATCACTCATGCCAACTCCAGATTTGAACAGTCCTCTCAACTACTCGATGTACGGAATAATAGTTTTCCTTGATTTGCATACGGCCTTCAACCAAGCCTGGCATGACGGACTCATCTTCAAAATGATCAACTGTAGTTTCCATGATGAGCTGATTGCTCTGGTTCGCTCCTTTCTGTCTCACAGATCCTATCGTGTCAAGATTGGTAACTCCTTGCCCGTCAAGGCTGGCGTTCCCCAGGGCTCCATTCTGTGGCCGACGTTGTTCCATTTTTTCATCCATGACCTTCCGGAGTTTGCTATGTGAAACCTGTATGCGTAACATGAGTTTGCCTGTGTGACCCATGTCATCAGTCGCTTACAAAAGGCCTTGCGCCAGTGCGAAGATTGGTTCGACAAATGGCGGCTGAAGTTCAGCGTTGACAAATGCACAGCCATATTCATCACCCGGAAACGCAGGTATCCTCCCGGGCCCCTAGTTCTATATGGTAGGCGCCTTGACTGGGTTAAGAATTACAATATCTTGGTGTTAAGTTTGATTCTAAATTAAACTGGAATGACCACGTCCAATACGTTCTCAACAAGGCCAAAACGGCGAAGTTCAGCCTGATTGCACTGTTGGGGAGAAACAGTGTGCTTGGTCTGGATAACAAGCTGTTGCTGTACAAGGTTATGATCCGTTCCATCTTGCTTCACGGAATGCCCGCCTGGGCTGCTATGTGCAAGTCAAAATGGAAGGAACTTCAATCCTCCTAGAATGTAACTCTCAGGACCATTGTTCAACTGGACAGAAGAATTGCAAACAACTACTCGATATGTTGACCTCAGTATGGCCCATATTGGCAGCTATGTTCAGGTGCTCCTCAAGATGTTACTTCTAAAAACGAAGATTCGTAACAATTCCTTGGTAGCCGGTATTTTGGATCACTGTCTAGCGTTTAGGGGCCATCTACGGTTTCGTAGACACCGACATGTCCTGGAAGTCAACTTCGACGATATCAAGAAGGGCGTCTTCCCCGACTTCTGGATCTCCTAACCCGCAGACGGGTCATAACTAAGTCAGTCCACAATCTTATCCCTCGTCCTACTAGGTATGGACCCTATCTTCAGGATAACTCTAGAGGATCATCAGGCTTCTCCTCTATCTCAGTGTAATTCCCCTGGTTACTCTTTAGGAGAGTGTGCTATGGAAACCCTGCTTCCGGACTGCTCGTGACTTTTTTCACTTCACTGCTCGATTGTCGATTACTCCTTTCATAACTTCAGGATAATTCTCTAATATTCTTTGCCTTTAGAGAATTATCCTTTTTGCTTTAATAGAAGATGATCTCTATCCAAAAAGTCAACTTATTATTTTTATTTTATTAGGACCGATAGGTACTTATGTTTTCACAATGTGCGTCCGTCCGTCCATCCATCTGTCCGTCAGTCCGTCTGTTGGTGCTCTAGCAGTCGAGCGCTTCCGAATTTTCGACTTCCGTTTTCGCCATTCGAAATCGTAGGTAAATTGGAACACTAAGTTCGTTGGTGGAAAATATCGGTGAACTACTTCCGGTTCAAAAGTTTACAAATAACAGAGGGGACCACGTTTTTCACTATACAGTTCCATGTATAAATGGTATATGCACTGATCAATACTGTTCTCTCTCTTTGGCATTCCATAGCTAAAGCAGAGAAAAGACTTGTGAATTAAGTGAAGACACGTGATTTTCTTCCGTGATGGTCAATACCACTCAAAACTGGCTCAATGCTACGTGGTTTAGTGGAACCATGATGGTCTATTGGAACTTTCAAGGCTAAGCTATGGTATGTAATATATCAAACAGCTTGGAATGAAGTTCAATGAAGAACAAGTCAGGCAACCGAAATGCCCAGGACCGATAGGATTTTAAAGCATTCGAGAACGAAAAGGAAAGCATTTGATTTGTAAAAAAGCCTTTCGTTATTAAGAATTAGATGAGGTTGCTAAGGAAGCCTCTGGTAGCTAAGCAAGGCGTACTTCTAAGGGAAAACTGAAAAAAACTACCTGAAAAGTTAAATGGAGAAAATAGCAATTCTCTATAGATTAGAACATACACGAATCCTTTAATTTGTAAGCATTAATTGTTGAAGCGTTCTGTGTAAGGGTAAATTCTGTCTTCATATGCTATTGCCAAAGCTTTTCTACGTAAGCAAGTACAATTGAAGGAATGATTAGCTACTAGATATTGTTAAAATTTGCCTAACGCAAACAAACTATTGATAATATAAAGTATAAATAATTACATGCCATATCTTAGCATTGAAAGTTTCCAATGGTTCCATAATCGTATCATTAAAACATGAATCATGGAACCAAATTAGATTATTATTAATTTTACGTTATATTCATTCATGACACATCATTTCAAGTCGTTTAATATATTACATGCTATATTTCAGCTTTAAAAGTTCCAATGAACCATAATAGTTCCACTAAACCAGCTGCCTTGGTACCATTTTCGACTATCATTAATTTTACTTTATATTCACTCATGACACGTCATTTCCAGTCGTTTAATACAGGGTGAATACAAAAGTCTGAACCCCCCTTTTATTTTTTGAACCGAAGCAGATTTGTCAATTTTGATGACTCCAATGAATAGGAAGTTGTGGGTGGCCTATCCTATGGTGAACTTTTCATCATCCCAAATATGCAAATTAGGACACATTCAAAATTTATCTCAAAAACCGTAAGGGATAGAGAAAAAAACCCAATTGCAAACTTGTTCAGCATAAAGAAACAAACAAAACAAAAAAAATCATCCAAATCGGACCAAGCAATCACCCACAATCACTTGGTGAACTGTTTGTAGCTTACAAACAGTCACACTGCACAAGGAAAACTGAATGTTGATATTTCCACCATGTAAAGCATGCAAATCAAAAAATTAACATACATTACCATACTCACATTCACTTTCATGCGGAAAAGCAAATAAAAGGCATGTTTCAACACACAGAAGACAGAATAATTCCAGGATGGCAAGCTACACTGTTCCGGAAATGGTCAACTTGATATTCTGCTTCGGAGAGCCAAGGAGATATCTACATGCTGCAGTTAGGTTGTATCGAGACAGATACCCTAACGAAAGCCATCCATCTCGTCAAAAAATGCGTCACATTATTCAAAGATTTGAGGCTACAGGGAATGTTAATGCAGAACGAGGACGACCAAGGGCACAAGGCGACAAAGATACAACAACACTAGTTCTGGCTGCAGTTGCTGCAAATCCCCACACAAGCAGCAGAGCAATTGCTGCAGATGTTGGGTGCCATCAGAGTGTTTTCAACATTCTACACGCACATCATTTTCACCCATACCATATTCATTGTCACCAGGAGTTACTGCCATTGGATTATGTTGCTAGGGCCGCCTTCTGCAACTGGTTACTTACCTGCCTGGATGACAATCCAAACTTCATTCATGAGGTGTTGTGGACAGATGAAGCCCAGTTCACCAGGGATGGAGTTATCAACAGGCACAGCCATCATCATTGGGCAGACAAAAACCCACGATGTCTGCGAGAAGCAACTCATCAATTGAACTGGAGAATCAATGTGTGGTGTGGATTGTACAATGACACGGTGGTTGGACCGTATTTTTACGATGGAACACTGACTGCAGAACGCTACCGGGCTGAAATTCTCAAAGTGGTAGTCACAGACTTCATTGATAATTTGCCATTGGCCTCGTATCAGCGCACGTGGTTTCAGCATGATGGAGCTCCTCCACATTACCGGCTGGTCGTTCGCGAGCGTCTAAGTGAGATGTTTGAACAACAATGGATTGGTCGAGGAGACCAATTCGTTGGCCACCCCGCTCCCCTGATTTTACACCACTTGACTTTTTCTTGTGGGTGTACCTGAAGGACAAGGTTTATGCTACGCAGCCTGCCTCACTGGAGGATCTGGTTCAAAGAATCCAGACGCGTGCCGAGGAGTGACACCAGCCATGTTTGCCGATGTTTTGGCGTCAGTTAGGTTCCGTGCCCAATTGTGTTATGGTGCCCACGGTCGTCGCATCGAGCATTTTGTTGATTAACTTTTTTTTGAACTGTTTGAAGTAACTTGTTTGTGGTTGATTGGTTGGTCCGATTTTGATGATTTTTTTTGTGTTGTTTGTTTTTTTATGATGAACAAGTTTGTACTTGGGGTTTTTTCTCTATCCCTTACGGTTTTTGAAATAAATTTTGAATGCGTCCTAATTTGCCTATTTGGGATGATGAAAAGTCACACCATGGGATAAGCCACCCACAACTTCATAGTCATTGGATTCATCAAAATTGACATATCTGCTGCGGTTCAAAAAAATAAAAGGGGGCTTCAGACTTTTGTTTTCACCCTGTAGATTACATGCCATATTTTAGCATTGAAAGTTCCAATGAAGCATAATGGGTCCAGTAAACCAGCTGCCTTTGAACCAATTTCCACTATCTTAAACTTTACGTTATATTTATTCATGGCACATCATTCCTAATCGTTTGATATATTAAATGCCATATTTTAGCATTGAAAGTTCCAATTAACCATAATGGTTCCATTAAACCAGGTGCGTTTGAGCCAATTTCGAAAATAATTAATTTTATGTTATATTCATTTATGAGACGTCATTCCAAGTTGTTTGATATTCTACATGCCAAATCTGAGCTTTGAAAGTTTCCACTGAACCATAATGGTTCCATGAAACCACATACCATTGAACCTACTTCGACTATCATTAATTTTACGGTAATATACAACCATGACATGTTATTTCAAGTTCTTTGATATAATACATGCCATATCTTAGCATTGAAAGTTTCCAATGAACCATAATCGAACCACTAAACCACATACCCTTGAATCAGTTCTGACTGATATTGACCATCAAGGAAGTCTATCACGTGTTTTCACTTAATTCACAAGTCTTTTCTCTGCTTTAGCTTTGGAATGCCGAAGAGAGAACAGCATTTGGCAGTGCACAGGCCATTTATACATGGAATTGTATAGTGAAAAACATGGTCCCCTATATTATTTGTGACCTTTTGAACCGGAAGTAATTCACCGCTTTTTTTCACCAACGAACTCAGTCTTCTGATTTCCCTAAGTTGTCGAATGGCGAAAACGGAAGTCGAAAATTCGGAAGCGTTCGAAAGCTAGAGCACCAACAGACAGACAGACGGAAGGACGCACATTGTGAAAACGTAAGTACCTATCGGTCCTAATACAAGTCAGGCAACCGAAATGCCCAGGACCGATAGGATTTTAAAGCATTCGAGAACGAAAAGAAAAGCATTTGATTTCTAAAGAAGCCTTTCGTTGTTAAGAATTAGATGAGGTTGCTAAGAAAGGCGTTCTTCTAAAGGAAATGTATAGTTCTAACAGTATAAAACTACTTGAAAAGTTAAATGGAGAATGTAGCAATTTTCTATAGATTAGAACATATACGAATCCTTTAATTTGTAACCATTCCTATTTAATGAAATAAGCGTTAATTGTGGAAGCGTTCAGTGTAAAGTTCAATTCTTTCTTCATAAACTACTGCCAACGCTTTTCTACGTAAGCATGTACCATTGAAGGAATGATTAGCTACTAGCTATTGTTAAAATTTGCCTAACACAAACTTACTATTGATAATATATTGCCAAAGTAATTACATGCAATATCTTACCATTGAAAGTTTCAATGGTTTCATAATGGTATCATTAAAACACGAATCATGGAACCAATTTCGATTATCATTAATTTTATGATATATTCATTCATGACACATCATTGCAATTCGTTTGATATATTACATACCATATTTTAGAAATGAAAGTTCCAATGAACCATAATGGGTCCACTAAACCAGCTGCCTTGGAACCAATTTCGATTATCATTAATTTTACACTATATTCATTCATGACACATCATTCCAGGTCGTTTGATACATTACATGCCATATTTTAGCACTGAAAGTTCCAATGAACCATAATGGTTCCACTAAACCGGGTGCGTTTGAGCCAATTTCCAATATAATTAATTTAATGTTATATTCATTCATGACACGTCATTCCAAGTAGTTCGATATATTACATGCCAAATCTGAGCTTTGAAATTTTTCATTGTAACATAATGGTTCCATGAAACCACATACCATTGAACTTGTTTTGACTATCATAAATTTTACGTTAATATCCAAACATGACATATTATTCCCAGCTGTCTAATATACTACATGCCATATCTTTGCATTGAAAGTTTCCAGTTGTCCATAATGGTCCCATTTGCCACATATCCTTGAACCAGTTCTGACTGATATAGACCATCTAGGAAGACCATCACGTGTCTTCACTTAATTCACAACCCTTTTCTCTACTTTAGGCATGGAATGCCAAAGAGAGAACAGCATTTGGCAGTGCACAGGCCATTTATACATGGCATTTTATAGTGAAAATCTTGATCCCCGATATTATTTGCGACCTTTCGAACCGGAAGTAGTTCACCGTTTTTTCCCGCCAACGAACTCAGTCTTTCGTTTTCCCTGAGTTGTCGAATGGCGAAAACGGAAGTCGAAAAATCCGAAGAGTTCAAACGCTAGAGCACCAGCAGACAAACAGATGGACGGACGGACGGACGCACATTGTGAAAACTTAAGTAGCTATCAGTCCTAATAACGTAAAATTAATGATAGTTCAAATTGGTTCTATGGTGCGAGGTTTAGTAGAACCGTGAGCGTCTATTGGAACTTTCAAGGCTAGGCTATGGCATGTAATAAATCAAACAGCTTGGAATGACGTGTTATGAATGAATATAACGTAAAATTAATGATAGTCCAAATTGGATCCTTGGTACTTATATATTTATTATTTTGTTATTTGTTAATTATTATTTAATTTTTCAGTTGTATTTATTAACTATTTATTGCATTCCAGGGTTTTTGTGTCTCGTCCTTTTCTCTTATAAATATCCATTTATTTTTATTTTCCAATTATTTTTTATTTTATTATTTATTTTTTATTTATTATTATTTATTTATTTTTTATTTTTTAATTAATAACTTTCAAATTTTAACGGTGTACACAGTTTTATATACCCTATTATTTTTTCAAACTTCATTATCCCTTTCAAATTTATCTGATCTTAGTGGCGGCATTTTTATTTCTGTTCATTTCTCAGTTATCGTTCAAATTCGGGCCTATGTTGATATGAACTCTTTTGCTCCATACTATCTCCCATTTTTTTTTCTGCAGAATTTCAACGTATGTTTTCGAAGCATGAATATTTATGTCGATTTCTTTGAATATTGAATTGGGTGGACGAAAACGTAGGTCACCACTAACTCACGGGTCATGGCCTTACTATATCTCTCCAAAATTGATGACGTCATGCTAGAAGTCGGTGAGGCAGGCATTCTGCTTGGCATTTTGAATAGTTACTTGTAATATTTTTCTATAAAATTTTTAAATTTGTTTTATTGTGACAGTTGTGACAGTTTTCTTTTAACAGCGCTCTCAAACGAACAATTATGTTCTCCCATTTTTGCTCAGAGTTGCCATGGAAAGAAACCCCCTTCTCAACGGAAATTCATCTAACTTTGAATTTTCTCTTCTAACAGCTGCTTCCATTTGAACTGTTCTTTCATCCCATGTCTTTCTTTCTGGATGAAAAATAGGAACCGCTTCATTTAAATGAGGTGTATGTACGGAAACAAATTTTGGATAGGTGCCTTGTTTTAATTTTATTCTGTCGTGATCAAGGTTGTTAAAGAGAAGGTGCCCTCTATCGGGGTGATCGATGGTCATTGGCTACTGACGTGTGACGTCAACTGGAAGGTTTGGAGCCATAGAGATAGATAGATTATACCAGTTTGGAGCAGACGAACGCATAGAAAACTATAGGTAATAGCGCGGTGACCTTTATTTTCTACTATTTATCACCAATATAAATGAATAAAAACGTGCGAAGGTTTTATATAAATATTTTATTGGAATAATATGCGTTTAAAATTCAGAGATTGCAAATAAAAGATCTATTTATATACATTTAGCACTGAAATACAAAAGCAAATACTGTAACAGCGAGGCCACCTCGTCAAAGCAATTCTTTAACGATTAACCTGTTACAGTATTCAATCATTTAGCATTAAGTGCTAGTACACCAATAAAACATCTGCCACTGCTTGTATGGTTGTAAAAATATGATAGGAAGAAAAAAAAAGCAATGCCTACATACCCAATCACTTTCTGTTTTAGTCTGACCGAACATTTTCGTTTTGCTCAAATTACAATTTGAGAGTGAAAGCGTATCCCACCTCGTCGTTTTTCACAATGTGGTTTATAGAGTCTTCAAATGAATCTGAAGCCACTGAACAGTTTTAATTACTTGGTACGAGTGAAGGAGGTGAAGATTAAAGCGAAGAGTCTTGTGTATATTTTATTTTCTAAACTTCTCTCACAGGTTTCAAATTTTTTCTTAACTTTTGATTTTCTCGTAGTGCAATCTGTTGGATTTTTGCGTTTTAACACTCGTAAAAGAGCACATCTCCTGCTCAAGAATTCTCCTGCTTGTTACGAGTGTGCTCTTTTTCATTTTAAGAAGGGATGGGGGTTTGCTCATTTAATGAAATTTTGCTCGTATCTATTGCCATGAGAAAAATAAATGCATGGAAATATAATAAATCCACTCTATATTATAATACTGGACTAAAAATAATAATAATTGCGTTTATTATTAGCAAAAACACATGGAACTCCAGCCATCTCAGCTATGTTAAAAGGGGCGGATCGCCTGCTGCCAACCTTCCAGGTGACGTCACAATCCCAGAAGGCAATGCGAGTGCTTTTGAGAGAAATAGGCCGATAGAGGCCACCTTCTTTTTAACAACCTTATGTCGTGATGTTTAACGAGTTCATTACTTTGCTTGTCTGTAAATATTTCTTGTTTAAATAAAAAGTCATCGTGAAAATGCTTGATACAAACTCCTGAACTTGCGGTTGGCGTGAAATCTTCACGGTGAATTTTTAATAGTCAGTTCTTTCTTAAATCAGATTCCTTTAGAAATAAAAAAGAATGATACGCTACTATAACTGAAAATAATTCTTATACAGGGTGATTTACATCGAATGTAAAATACTTAAAGGGGGTATT
>JAHWFO010043058.1:0-23636 GCA_023313115.1 Rhysida immarginata | reverse complement strand
GCTGTACCACTTACGGGATTATTTCACCTGATCTCTTAACGAGAAATACGGAAGGATAATTAGAATTTCCTTCAAGCGAAGTTTCCTCTATGCTACTTGGAAATGGTTTTTAGGAAATTATTACGCAGTTTTCGAATGAAAATCTACCTTTTTCAAAGTAACATAAATAATATTTTCTATAAAATGGAAATAATATTCATAGTAAGGAATAAAAATACATTTCTCTTTTCAACTTTTTGTAGTTCTGATATGGTTAACTACAAGATGAAGGTAGGTGTTTTCAATAATTTACTTGAAGCATTTTTTTTTTAATTCTTACCCTCTTCTTGATCATTAGTAAAATATTTATTAAAAACTGTTTTTAAAAAACAGTTGTCTAGTACACACAGACATCATTAGGGATCTATGAAAACGATTTGCATATGCGCCTGCTGATTATAGGGCGATACCATGAAGCTGTACTTCCGAGGTAACGGGCACTTATATAACAACTATCTCCCTGCGCTGTTCAAAATATCAAATTGTGCATGATGCCGCCGAAAATCGCTCCGTTTTGGGAAGGGTACATAAGAGCTCTTTCCGACGCAAAATATAGCTATTCCGCAATTATAAAAGCCTGCAAGGAGTGTGGATTTTCTGTGTCGAAGACGGGGATATACAAGATACTAAACTGTAATGGCTTAGCTAGAAGTAGAGCCATTCCAGCGGGGGAAAAAACAGCTCAATCCCCGGCCCTCTACTAGTCGTACACCAGAGGTGGTCCGTAAAGTCCGAACTGTCGTCACTGGACCTGATACTGCAACGCAGGTGACCATTGCAAACAAAGTAGGGATATTTGTTACACTGTAAACATTATTATCAAGCAGGGTCTACACCTGCAAAAGCATAAGACGAGCCGCGTTTACAAACTGTTACCATGTCAGTGAACGGTGCACTAACTGCCAGAAGCTGTATGAGCGCCATCTAGTCGATGAAAAATGGAAATACATCGTGACATCGGACGAAGCATTTATTTATCTCAGTGACTGCAACAAACCCCGAGCAATATTTTACCATCCACTAGGCTCTAAGGACTTCGAAAAATGGCACACGGAATGTAAAGAAACTTTTCCACGGAGCTTCATGATTGTTGCCAGTTATTGGTACAACGGTAAACTGACACTGCACAAAATAGAGAGAAAGGTCAAGAATAACTCGGTCTACTATCAGGCTAACGTCCTAGCACCTATTTTCACCCGGGATATCCGAGCTCTTTACCGGGCAGACGCAAAACGTGTACGGGTCTAGGACAAGGCATCAAGTGTCGACGCGGCAGTTTCTTCAACGCAAGGAGCGAGAAACGGGAATCAATTCCATACCCTTTGGAGATACCAGTGAAGTCCCCAGACATTACAGATTGCGGCTACACTGTTGGTGTGCACCCGCGACAGTTGGAGGCGGCACCACTATCGTATGTTTTTTGTCGAGTGAAGGTGTCACAAACAGTGAAATTCATCATCGGAAGCAAGTTCAATATGGGACGAGTACACTGTCGTTGTAGCAAGTGTACGAATGAAGCAGAAAGTTCAAGAACGCCGTGACAAGCAGTCACCCAGGAAAACATTGACGCTGTGGATGCTGAAATTCGTCATGACCGGCGCAGTACGGTGAAATAATATACCCATTTGTGATATTCTGCAAATAAGCATTGGTTCTGTGCATACGATTATCCATCACGAGGTCAAGTTCACCAAAGTGTCTGCAAGGTGGGCCACTAAGCAATTAACGCAAGAGATGAAGGAACGCCGAATGGTATGTGGAACTCTTGCGTCGCTTTGAAGACGAGGGCGTGACATTTTTGCCGGGGATCGTCACCGGTGAGGAATCCTGGGTTCACCATTTTCAACCGGAGACTAAATGAGCAAGCAAAGAGTAGCGTTACAGCAATTCCCCCAAACCAAAGAAGTTTCGCATCATGCCCAGCATAGGGAAGGTGATGCTGACCCTATTCCAGGACCATAAGGGGCCGATAGTCGAGCATTACATGACCAAAGGCACCACCATCAACAGTGACTCGTATTCTCACCTTCTAAGGTACAAATTGAAACCTTCCATCCGTCGTGGACTTCTCACAAATTGAAACCTTCCTACTCGAACACGACAACGCCAGGCCCAACAGATCCCGTGCTACATTTGCCACCATAAAAGATCTGCAATTTGAATGCCTAGTCCATCCTCCGTACTCCCCCGATCTCGCCCCCTCAGACTACCACATCTTCGGACCTTTAAAGAAACACCTTGGCGGTCGCAAATTCGGGTCTGATGACGAAGTTCAGGAGGCGGTGCGTGAGTGGCTCCGCACATGTCACAAGAATTTTTTTCTGTAGGCATTGAAGCACTACCAAAAGGATTACGCACGTGTATTGAACGCCAGGGAGACTATGTCGAAAAGTGACGCCATGTGTTCCTTGTTGACATGTGTTTTGTGCGAATAAAAAAATTTTTAAGGTTACTTTTTGAATCGCCCTCGTATTCCAAGTATTTCCATATATTTTCGATAATATTAAGACCTGAGAAGTATTCTGCCCAGAGTCGCAAACTAAGGCAATTTTTGCCTGAAGATCTGGATTCCGTTTGTCCTCCTTGAGATGCCTTAGAATCCAAATCTACTCTTTCTGATTCAAATAGGAGTTAAGTTAGCAAAAGCCCACAATTCGTTGTAGATAAAATTCGGAAACTATATGGACTCTTAGCCCAAACTTCCTTATAGTATTAATGTAAGGCTTTAGATCTACGATGTACTTTACGTCTGGTTTCATTCACTCAGTCCTCTATAGTCACTAAGTCCTCTATAGACTAGTGTTTATGGCATTTACCCAAGGGAAGAATGTTGATATGTGAATACAATAATAAGATGAGACACTTGCTGAATATTCATGATATGCACTTCTATTTTCAAAGATGTTCTGAAATTATTTGGTGTGGGCTAGTATTGATGTTTTGGAGTGTCTGCTTCCTATTTGCAAGCGCTGGTTGATACTGTGATCAAGAGTAAGCAAAGTAATCTCTGCCTATAAACATTTTCTTTCGATCAAATATTGACATAGACTGTTATGCAAAGCGCTGCTTAGCAAAGTTTATCTATTCTGGGTAACATTTTGACAAATATAAGTTACTTCGTTAGCACGAACCTGACCACTAAATCTAGGCTCGAATCACTGATCTTTCCATTCGGGCGCTCTCTAATAGTGTAAACATGAGCTATCTCCTCTCGATATGCTTATAGAGCGAATTTTTTTTCTCTTTAGGTTTTCATCATATGCTTCTTATGCTCTATAATACTCGATTTTCAAATGGCCATTCAGCTAGAAAATCAGATTCAATCAAGCGTGGACAAGCACAAAACCCACCATATTGTAAAAAGAAAATGGTTTGCGACTAAAGAGGAAGAAACGGGGGAGTAAGTTTCTTTTGTGTTTTAATAGCATTCGTAAAATTTTTCTGTGTCATAAAATATCTCACATATATTTTTATTTATTAACCTCTTAACAGGATCGAAAACGATTTTAAGAAATTAGTATACTCATTTGCTAATGAATATTTAGCAAAAAAATTTAATTTCCTGAAAAAGCCCTTAAGAATAAGAAAACTACCAAATGATAGTGAAAAAGACCATAGAAAAATGGACATCGAAAACAACGTAAAAGAAATATTTCATCAGTAAATAGCCTCACACAATCTGGATTCATGTAAGGAATTCTAAAAATGAATAAAACGCTAGTAATTTTTAAATATTTACCATTATCTATCTACTGTGAATAAATGGTTAATCTGATATGTAGAAAAATTCGAAAATAAATGTTTAACTTATACCTGAAGTCAACTGTTTGGAAAACTTACTTACTTACATATACTTTTCAAAGTCGGCTTATCCGTCAGGGTACCGATCTTCTGCTATCATGGTAACACCCAACAGACTCAAATTGAAGCCCGACCTTTTGGTCTGTTATTCACCAATTTTAAAAAAAGCAACTCTCTATGAAGATCAGTTTTTGGCATCCATATTATGTGGCGATGCCAACAAACTAAGACCTCTCATTGCGGAGAAGTTTGCGGTTACCCTTATTGTGCACTCTGTCTGGTAGGGAAACACCTACCACACCTCTAAGGAATCTCATTTCGGCCGCTTGCATCCGCGATCGCAATCTTTCGTTCATTATCCAAAACTTGCGACTTGTATGCGAAAATGGGGCCAAAGATAGTGAAAACAGAGAACTTGGTTTTAATAATTATTATTAATTGAAAAATGGAAGGAAAAATTCTGCGACCCGGATTCGAACCAGGAACCTCGACTATCATGGCCGATGCCTCTACCAATTGGGCTATCGCAGACACCACGGACAGCCAACCTGTCTCAAGGTGTCTTAAAGACAACCAAGTTGTCACGGTTGAAAGCTCAATGGGAGACGGGAACCTGGCCCGCAGATCGAGATCGGTTCTAATAAGGGTCGCAGAATTTTTCCTTCCATTTTTCAATTGAAAAATTATTACCTATGCTTGGAGACGCATCTCCAGTTAATAATTATTATTATTTACTTGTGAGTTCATCAACTTTCTGATGGTTTGGAGTGGAGAAATTCTCGATCTGCGGGCCAGGTTCCCGTCTCCCATTGGGCTTTCAACCGTGACAACTTGGTTGTCTTTAAGACACCTTGAGACAGCTTGGCTGTCCGTGGTGTCGGCGATAGCCCATTTGGTAGAAGCATCGGCCATGATAGTCGAGGTTCCTGGTTCGAATCCGGGTCGCAGAATTTTTCCTTCCATTTTTCAATTGAAAAATCATTAACTTGGTTTTGTTTCATAGCTCACGTTTCGTTACGAAAGATTACCATAGTTCTCGTCTGAATTCGAGCATTCAATTCTTTGTCCTCTTGCTCATCACTCGTAAATGCAGTCCTCAGACACTTGAACTTCTCTATCTAGATCTATGGGAGTCCCTTAACATAGAGAGAGTACTATTGTAATGAATAGAATTTCAATTTTAGCCACACTGATTTTCATCCCAGTTTCTTCATACTTTGCTACAAAACGATCTAGTGCATGTTGAAGGTTAAGGCAAGAAAACCCACGGACTACAAGACTGTAAGCAAAAAGCAAATTTTTCATTAAGCAATCACCCACACTAATACTTTCATCGCCTCGGCTGTGCCTGTCTATCTAGTCCATAAAACTAATGAACAAGAGGGAAACAGTACGACTCTTTATGCCCAGCACGACCCACCCGGAATATGCCATTTATTCGATCGCACATCTTAGAGCATTCGTGCAAAGATATGACAGCATCCAGTAATTGATGATCCACTCTGTTCTCTTGAAACACATTCCATACCTTCTTCCGAGGTAGTCCACAAACAAGCGTAGAATCTTTTGCATACTCTTAGGATTATTCAAAGATTTGCCTTAGAGGAAAGATACATTGTGCTTCGGCCAGATAGGAAACCACACTGCTTTCTTGATAGTTTGGATTCGATTGTTTTGATTACCAATGTTTGAAATCCATGAAACATATGATAAAATGTGTTTTATTAACATAAAATTTCAATAATATATAAAGTCTTTCTGAATGGTCTGTGAAAACTTTTAAGTTATGTTCTAGGGACCAAACAAGCAGAAATTTTCATATCAACATGGGGTCATCAACGCTTATCGGCCTCTGTGGCTCAGCAGGTTGCGTGATCGCCTCTGATGCCCGAGTACGCGGGTTCGATCCCGGCCGAGGACGACGAGGATTTTTCAGGGGTAAATCCTGAGATCACGCACTTCCTTCGGAAGGGAAGTAAAGCCGTTGGTCCCGTGTAGTCGTTTGCCGGCTGCACGTTAAAGAACCCTTGCGAGGCAAAATTTGCGGCCCCTATAACGCCGTCCTGAAATGACCATAGCAGTTGAAAAGGACGTTAATACCAAACAAACCAAACCAATCATCAACGCTTTTTTTCTAGAGTTAGAACTGTTTGAAGGCGTCTTATAGAAGGCTGCATATTCTGAAAGTTTATATAGACCATAAAGACCACTGTATGTTTATTTCTCACGTATTTCTCATCTAAATGACCAACAAACAATCGCTTAGTCAGATGTTACTCGTATCATTCGAACCATTTCTCAAAACAGACTCACCGACTACTTTGCAAATGTATTAGATACTCTTTAGATATGGAAAGTTCGTGTCATGGCATTAGTGTAAAAGTAAACAAGCTTTAATTATCGAAAGTAAAGCTTTGTATGTGGACCTCAGTGGCTTTTTACGAGGGGGCGTTCAAATTTTACCTGGACTTTTTTTTTATAAAATCAGGAAACTACAAAAAAAACTCACACATCAGTTATTTACCAAAGAACTCTCCTTGCTTCTCTACACATTTTTTCCAGCTTGCTGGAATCATTTGGATACTGGTTCTGTAGAAATCTTCAGGCTGATGTCGAAACCACGTCAGAACAGCCTTTTCCACTTCTTCATTGAAGCCGAACCTCTGCCCTCCCAAGAACTCTTTCAAAGATACAAAAAGGTGCTAGTCGCAAGGGGAGAGGATGTATGGAGGATGTGGTAAGATGTCCCATTTCAGTTCCGTCAGTGTGTCCATATTCACTTTGGCTTTGTGTGGCCCAGCATTGTCTTGCAGGAAACAAACAGCACTGGTAAGGACCCCTAGTCGCTTTTTCCTTGGTGCCGGCTTCAGGGACGTCCTCAAAATGTCACAGTACTAGGGTGCATTTGTGGATCGATGTTTTTCCAGAAAATCGACATGAATGATACTCTTAATATCCCAGAATACAGTCGCCATCATTTTCGTTGTCGACTGTGTCATCTTGAATTTCTTGGGTCGCGATGAGCCAGTGTGTCGCCACTGCATGCTCGCACGCTTGCTTTCAGGAGTATCCATGAATCCATGTCTCTTCGATGGCCACAACACGCCTTAGGAAGCTGTCAACTTCCTCATCCCCGTCATATCGCTGCAGCAGCATGGAACAGTTTTCTTTTCCACCTGGGTGGTTTTGTGATCCTCGGAGAGTTGCTTAGGGGCCCATCTGGCAAGATCTTGTTGAATTTTAGTTTATCGTGAATGATGGTTTCCACACCGCCAGTTCTAATGTTCAGCATTGAAGTCAATTTTTGGACATGAATCCGCTTCGTGCGATGATGCCATCATTGACAGCAGTTCTGGCCTTGCCTTATGAGATTCATTGCTGGTGGATTCTCGCCCTCCTTCAAACTTTTGACACAAAACAGAGACAGATGATCGAGACAATCATGACTCAGTGAACTGTCTTTGATGTCTCTGAAGTTTTTACACCTTCGTTGTGGAAAGACTTGATGATTCGTTGTTCCACTTTGGTCGACACATCGCTGTCCGCCATTTCGTTTAAACATACAATCGTTTGTCATGGCAACCGTATAAGTGGTGCTGCATTTGCATGACAGGAGGTAGTTGCCCCCCAACAATGAAAGATTAGATTTTTACTTAATTGAAATTTACAAAAAATATAGTCGAGGTCAAATTTGAACGCCTCTCGTATGTGGCCATGTTTGCCAGGTGCCTAAGAGGGGCGTGGGACAGTCAGGCAAAGCCTGAAATTGTCCCGTGTAACACGAACGAAAAATATGAAAATAATTGACCGTTTTGTTAAAACAAACTCGTAATTATATGCTTAGTAAAGATGTACATTATTAAATAAAAACTATTATTGACCGTGTCCCGCAAGTCCGTCTCGGAAATCTGTAACACACAGTCCGTTTTTGATACCTTTCAAGTGGGAAGTCAGATTGTTGACTGTTAAACCTATCCAACTCCGCCGTGGATAATACAATTGTATAATTGTAAAGTGTCGCGACAGTGGCAGGTAATATAATTCGATGAGATAATCGGTTTGCTTCTGATGTCAGATTCTGAGTGGAAGTTGATCAAACATCAGGAACCATTGGTGTCACAGGGCTGGTTGCTGGGACCTGCTACCTATAACTCCAAGATCACGATCACCAATGAATCCTCAACAAAGGCTAGTGTTGAGCAATTTAATGTGGAGCGATGAATCACGTTACCCATTTGGCACTTTGATTGTTCTACAGATGGAGAATGCCCAAAAGTTATTAGAATATACGAGGATTGTTTAGAGACTGGGAAGCAATTTTTATTCAAAGAATTTAAAAGAAATACCCATTATACGAGGGTGGGCTGAAAAGTGATGCCTCCATGGCTGTAACTTTTTTATTTTTTAACCGATTTTCAAAATTCTTTTTGTATCTGATACTCACATTTCTCCTCTATGTAATGCACTATTCACTTTTCGACATAGTCCCCATCCCTTTCCACGCATTGTACCAACGCGTGACTAGCCGGGTGAACCCGTCGGAGAGGAATTCCAGGGTTGTCGTCGACACGAGGATTGAATGGCAGCTTTGGATCCTCTTCTGCAGCACGATAACGCCCGTCCGCACACGATCGCCACACATCAGAGGGGGTTGCTGCGCCTACAGTTCAAAGATGAAAGACTTTGCACCTTGCGACTTTCACCACTTCCCAAGAGGAAAGAGCACTTAAGGGGCATGAGTTGGTTCTGACGACGAGGTGAAACCTGCCGTCCGGTCTTGGTGTCGACAACAACCCCGGAATTCCCCTCCGACGGGTTCACTCGACTAGTCACGCGTAGGTACAATGCGTGGAAAGGAATGGGGACTATGTAGAAAAGTGAATAGTGCATTACATAGAGGAGAAATGTGAGTATCAGATACAAAAAGAATTTTGAAAATCGGTTAAAAAATAAAAAAGTTACAGCCATGGAGGCATTACTTTTCAGCCCACCCTCGTAATATTAGTTTAATGGAGAAAAACTATAAATCGGATGTAAGCGGAAAATTACGCAACATTTTTAATTAATTGCGTAATATTTTCTTATACATTACTTACGTTATCAATTAACTGAGATATATAGTATACAGCGTAACCTTCAATGTAACGCTTAAACTTCAAAAATGTTGAAATCAGCAGCTATAAATCATTACCATACGCTCGTTCACTATTTGCCTTTTTGTTATTTAACACGTCAATACACTCCGAAGAATATACGTCAAAACAATTTATTGCTGGGAAGCTTTATGAATGAGGTGGTTCAACGCTTTTGAGAATTCAAAGGACTCTTTGGCTTGAAAGACGTTTAACACCCACGTCAGGTTATTCATTATAGAAAAAGATGCTGATAGTTGTCAATATACTCAGGTATAAAAATACCCAAACATCTAACTCTACCTAGTACTTCAGTGACTGCTTGATCAAGATGTCCTCCGCACTTCTACTTCTGATCTTCGCTTTAGCGTTATCTAACGCTATTCCTGTAAGTAATGGTTTTATTTAATGCTTTCATTAATACAACTTTATAATTATACCTTATAACTAGCTTATATATTAAGAGATAAATTTATTAATTCATACAGTCACAATTTCATCGGTCGAGTTTTCCAAAGACACGTAAGTTTGTTTCTTTTTACATTTTCAATAATAAATAATTAACTAGGGTTGCCCAGATAGTAATGCCTCAGTTGTTTTCCTGTGTCAATAATATAAATACCAGAGTGGAATTTTGCATGCTGCAGACTTAACATTTTCCGCGCTTTGAGTGGGGATTTTGCACAGTATTTACGAGATAGATTGTACAGCCGTAATAATACGCACTTTAGTTCAATATAGTTGCCTGTCAACCAGTAGGTTTAACAACTACTTAGTATAATATATTGTAATTCACATAGATAAAATAGATATACAGGGATTTGATTGGTACTGAACATATAGTAAATTTTATGACTGGATACAAATTCCATATCAAATGAATATATTAAGAAGAACTGAAACCAGCTTAACTGTTTTAACCATAAACGCCGTGGAAATAGTGCAATAGCCATGTATAAATATGTATACGACCAATAAGCTATTACTATTTAAATGCTTTAATTTTAATATCCCTTTGGGATGCATAAATAATAATATCTGGTTTATCTGGTGGTTTCCCCTCCCCTGTTGTTGTCACATTAGTATTATTATTATTATTATTTTACGACGATACTTGGTGGATACTTAGGTTTTTGGGTGAAACCTGTATCAACCAATAGCACCAGTCAATGATATATTTTGTGTGTTCTTTTGATTGTGTTTCATGTTTTATGAATAAAAGTAGATGATAATAATAATAATAATAATAATAATAATAATAATAATAATAATGTGACAACAACAGGGGAGGGGAAACCACCAGATAAACCGGAAGTCCAAACCCGATGTTGTCCCCCAACAGGCGAAAAGCCCAAAACGGGGTTATTGAATATACATTTAAAAGAAAAAAAAATAAATGCAAGTAAAATGATAAAATTATTAATATAATAAAACAGTAGCAATACAACAGCAATGATATTAAAATTAATTATGAAGATATGATAAATTAGTAATATAATAATGCTAACTAAAAACTAGAAAGCAGAAAGGATAACTTCCTTTTGTCCAGAAGAGAATTCGTCGAATTTAACTTTTAATTTGTAAAACGGATCAATATTTGATAAATTAGTTCTCCATTTTCTTAAAGATAACAGCGCCTTACTTTGCCTCTTGGACCTAGACTGGCGAACGACAAGATTGAAACGTAAGTCAGGCACACAAATGCTGCCTGAAATAATTCGGGAGAAGGTTTTGTACATAAAAATATGATAATTAACAGATAAGTCGAAAATGGAGGAATTATTATCCAACAATTTATTATGTGGAAATTTGAATTTTAAAAACTTATAAAAATTGTTTACTTTTTTTTGCAACAAGATAAAATTTTGCGTATTGCCTGAATACCAAATCCAGATGCCATACATAATTTTCGATAAAATCAAAGATTTAAAAAGGGTCAAAAAGGTAAGCGGGTCTTTAAAGAAATTCGATAACCTCTTACAGATACCAATTCTTTTGCACACTTCTTTAGTCAAAGATTTTATATGGGTGGCAAAAGAAAGAGAGGTTTGGAAAAGAATACCTAAATCTTTGACTAGAATATTAGAAGACAGAGGGGCAGAGTCAAGATGATAGTTAAAAACGAAGTTAACTGTTTTGCGTGAAAAAGTCATTATAGACAATTTTTTGGCGTTAAGAGTGAGACCATTATTACAGGCCCAGCCGCTAACCTTATTAATTGCATCTTGAAGCTCTTGACATTCGGACCAGTTTTTTATACATATGAATAATTTTAAATCGTCGGCGTACATAAGAAAATTGACAGACCTGGTATTAACATAATAGGCAATATCCGCCACGAAAACATTATAAAGAACGGGTCCTAGAAGAGATCCCTGAGGGACACCACTCTTAATAAGACCTTAATAATATATAATAATAATAGTAACACCTGTCACATAGTAAGGAAATTCCTACACCCAAACATCAATACTCTCACGAGTGCGTAACTTTACCTCTCTTGCATTTGAGTCCCTTGGGCCCACTTTTGGGTCCGCCTCTGGGATTGGCTTCCGGACTTGATCCGAGTTTGGCTTCCCCAAACAATAATAATGATAATTAGAAAAACGAAAGTAGAAACTAAATCCTTGTTGGAAAGCAACGTCATTGAAATGCAGTTTGGCGCTGACAAATGTGCCACTATTACCATTAAGGCAGTAAAATTCTGAAAATATAAAATCCATGTCGAATCCCATTACAGCGAATTTAGATATAACGAAAAATCGCTTAGAGCAGAACACATTTTGCAAAACTTTAATAACTAACTTCTAATTTTGTTAATAAACTTTTTTATTATACAAACTTGCAATGAAAAATTTTGTTATAAGTTCGTTATTATGGAGTTCAACCTGTAGTACTGGAGTGTCAAAAATTCATAAAGGCAGCGGTGCCTGAAGTAAGGTACAAATACTTAGGAGTTTTGAAAGTTTGAAACTTATTGCACAACCGAGTCAAATATTGCCTACTGCGGTCTAATAAATAAAGCGTATGCGAAAAATATCAAGTTAAGATGGTGGAGATGTCACAAGGCAATTTACTCCAGGCCAGTACCCATTATCAGTATTCAACCAGGATAATCGATTGGACTAAATTGGAACCTGGCAAGCTCGGCCAAAAGACTAGAAAGCTAATGAAATGCATCAGGCCTTACCCCAAAAAAGGGGATTTTAATTGATTATATTTACTAAGATATGAGGACGCCAGACGACATCTACATGTGAAACAGACTGCAGAGGAAGAAGAGCACAGCCTTAGTGATTATATTAAGGAAGAGTGAAGATACATAGTTAAATGAAGTTAACTAGGGAAAACTCTTGAAGTCAACAAAGCTCAATACAGAAAGGAAACCCTCAAAATTCGAGTGAAAAATTAGAAAAACAAACCTATGCATCGTAAGTACTTGAATGAATAGAGGGAAAAGCTGATCATAAGTGGAGCTGTTCAGAGCGAAAGTGTTGAAGAATGAAAAATGGGCAGACATCTGTTCCACAACATGCTTGATATAATTGTTGTTGAGGAAAAGAAAGACTGGCTCAGTGATATTGCCATACCAGCTGAAGATAGGCAACGGGAGGTGATCACGAAGTACACGGGGCTTACAAATAGAATTTGAACGCTTCTGGAAAATGAATGCTGTAGTCATCTCAATCGTTATAGAAGCCCTTGGAGCAATACCGAAAGGGATACCTAGAAATTTTGAACTAATCTGATTTAAATCTCTTTACTTTCCAAAACAAAAAACAAAATAATTTACTCGGAACTGCTTATATCCTCAGGTGCTAACTTTATAATATTAGACCGTTGGTTATAACTTGAACTTATTAAGCCTTTTACCTGTTATTCCGACTGTGCAATTAATATGGATTTTGCCGTTATGGTGAGTCCCTTCTGGGATTATAGCTTCAACGATGGAAGTGCGATTGAAATTATTGAAGATTTCTCGAAAAGAAATTGCCAAATTTGGAATCACTGCGTTCCAGTGTCCCCCTGTAGTCCTAATTTTGGCTTCCTCTGGTTTTTAAATCTTTATTCCAATTACTCATTCATGATTCATGCAGCGAGGATATGAAAAACATTTCATGACCTGGACTCAAAAATTGGACCACGAGTATTGTTATCTATGCTGTAGCCTTCCCTTATCCTTATCTTCACTGTATTGTAATAATTAATTTATGACTGTATTTTCTCCAGTTTGCTTTTCTCAAAGAACGAATGTACTTGCTTTGCACCAGCATAAAGTCGAACAAGTTGAGCGGGATTGTGCTTGAAGGAATCTTTCTTCTTTAGTGTGAGCAAATAGTTTCCAAGAACAAAAACTTGGGCTTTACTATCTGAACAAACCCTCGTTTATTCATTGTTAAAATTATTAAACAGAAACTCAAACCTTATTTGATTTATTTTTATAGAATTCCAGACAATACCTCTTGAAGTTCCTGACAGTAAGTAAAAGACTGAAATTAACTTCAGGTAAGAAAACAAACTGTACTTAATGAAAGTTCTTTATTGCAGGCTCCTTTGATGAAGACGAATCTTCCCTCCGCATTGTTAATGGAAGAGAAGCTGGAAAGAATGCTTATCCTTTCTTGGTATTTATAATTTTAATAAAATGTGTATGACATACACTCACCGACCAATTTATTTAGGAAGCCCACCTAATAGGATGTTCCTCTTCCGTGTGCTTGCAGAATTGTCTTGATTCTTCTGGGCATTGATTCCGAAATATCCATTAAACGTTCCAGAGGTACTGGTCAGTCGAAAATTGCACAGGGTCGTTTGGGTTGAGATTAGTGACTGTGTGGGCCCAATCGATCAATGGAAAGTCTGTTTTAATCTCTTCAAACCAACCTCCCTGTGAGAACAATAAGTTAGGCGTAGACTAACTTCTGATATGGAACTAGGCAATAGCAAAAAAAGGTTTGCCAAACTATCACAATGCGATCCATTGCTGTGCATAATTAGACAGAAGTGGTCTCACACAACTGACTGCAGACCTGGACACGCCCTTTCTCTCGTAACAGTTGGAAACGCAAATTTTCAGACTGGCCAATCCTTTTCCAGTCATTATATTCCAATTTTGATGATCACGCGCTCACTGGAGTAGTTTAGTCTAGTTCCCTTCCGACAACAGAAAAACCCGACAAGGATATCTGCTGTTGTAACTTTAAGGTGCAAGGATTCGAGGCTTGTGCCATGAATTCAACTATTATCTGGCAAATGGTGCCACATTAATTGTTTTAACGAGCTTAGACATTCATACTCACTTCTCTGATCTATGGTCCGTGGACGTCCACGACTATCAGACTATCAAAGTCTGTCCTGTGTTCTTCGAACCTCTTATGACATGTTGCATTGTCTTGTTGAAGATCCCATGACTTTGCGGGAACACAATAGCCATCAAGGATGTATATGGCTAGTCATGATGTTTATGTACTGGGTACCATATGGTCGTTGTTCAAAACGTATGACTAAGTAAGTAGGCAATGTCAATGAAAAGGTTTCCCCAAACTATCACAATTCTATCACTCGCTGGCACAGAGAACATCAGACAGGATGTTCCTCCCTGACATGTCCCTCCTCCCGAAGCAGTTGCAACTTGGATTTTCAGACTTGGCAATCCTTCTTCAGTATACTACATTACAATATTGAAAGTTCAGCCATTCTGAAATGCCATCCACAGATCCAGTAATGTAGTCAGAAGTTACTTATTAAAAGCCTAAAAGAATTACTGCCACTGTAAGGCTGGCGTGCGCGAGGGTTCCTAATAAATGTTGAATGTCGTTTGGTGAGGTTCCTAATAAATCCAGTTACAACTCAATTTTTTAACACAATCGCCTTCCATAGGTTCGTTTAACTGTCATCTGGGGTAGTGATGGAGGGCTATGTGGAGCGACGATCATGAACAAGAACTTTGTCATCACTGCCGCTCACTGCTTCTACCATCCTGAGTAACTTTCATGAATTAATTTTAATCAATTATCACAATATTCTAACAGTATACTCAATTGACAGCATTATCATATACTTTCAGCACTGGTGCTTTTGCCCAGAGAGTCTTGCTTACCATGGGAGACCACAGAAAATCAGTTCAAGAGAGCTCAGAAGTCAAAGTATATGGAAGCAATGTAAGAACAATTTTAAGTACTCTTTCATAATAAAATACATTTTAGAAATGACTTAGGCTTATAATTATTATTTCCAATACAGATAATGTTGAAAGGCTACAATCAACGTACTCACTACAACGATATCGCTATTATTGAAGTATCCCAAGGCATTACATTCACACCTCAAATTCAGCCAGCTTGCATGGTTTCATCGGGAAGTGTCAATACAGGAACAATTGCCAAAGCTGCTGGATGGGGTGCTCTTGGATCTGGTAAGCATTAGATAGCAAGAAGGTTCAGTAAAGACCGTATACAGGATGTCCCAGAATGACATTTCTCAGGAATGTCCAGAGGATGTTCTAAACACCAATTCAGCCTTTGAGACTTATTAATCTTTGCGATATTCAAATATTCAAGATGATGGCCCTCTGTTCGCGGTATTCCAATGGAAACGGTTGTGTCCGGTTTTTGACAACTTCACGTTTTAGGGTTCTGATTCTCTGTTGGTCATGATTATCGGTCGCCAGGAACATTCAGCACTACTGCAAAGTCTGTCCTTCTCTTGCATAGGCCGAATCCTGTTTAACTTAGCAAAAATTTCTCTTAAATATTAACACCCTTATCGAATTCCGAATCTTTAGACATTTGGTGCATGTCGGACATTATGTTTGCTCTATAAAAATAAAAATCAAGCTCAACCTTGGATGACCCTTGTACAACAATGTGCACATTATAATTTTCTTGAGAGGTTAGGCAGTAGTAAATAAGATGTAAGTATTGGGCTGATCACCCCCCAATAGAAACGATTCCAATCATCCCTTTGCTCTACAAGAAGCTGTAAAGTACCAATTTCTTTCGCAATGAACATCGGTTGGTACTAAGGGGGGGGGGGGGGCTTATCAGGCTATATTAATTGACTAGTTATCTGCAAATTTTCTGAGATTTCCAAAGCAAGTCTTGCAATAATTTTTTTTACATATCCTACTCTAGGAAGAGAAACCAGTGACGTTCTTCTTCAAGTTGATATCCCTGTTCTTGAAGATAGCAAATGCAAAAACAGCTATCGCAGCGGCTATTACCCGGACGTAATGGTGTGTGGAGGCTACACCGACGGAACGAAGGACACTTGTCAAGTAGGTTGAGTAAAATTTTTAAAAATATCTTTGAAGCTTTGGTATGTGTTAAATTAAAACCAAAATCTCATATTAGGGAGATTCCGGAGGACCACTGTTCTATAGCAAGAACAACAAATTCACAGTGGTTGGCTTGACTTCCTTCGGCTATGGCTGTGCTACACAAGGCTTTCCGGGTGTATACACCAGAGTGGCTGCCTTCTCGGATTTCATCACAGAAACAGCAGGAAGTGTTTGCTTTAATTAATTTAGGGATACATATAGTTCATGTACTGAGATTTTTACTTGAATCAGTTATTATCTGTATTACTGCATATGATGTTAATAAAAACTAATTAAAAGGATCTTTTTGGTTTACTTTAAACTACACACACCCTAGCCAATATATTAGAAAAATCTCAGAAACAAATGTGATTCAAGAGTATACTTATCTCCTATTTAAAAAGGAGTTGGGTATGACTAATCACAGAACTTGATCAGCATGAGGGAAAATAAGAAACTAACAGGCTTTAGCTGGAGCAACCTATGAAACAATGAAGGAGCTTACTGGTTACTCGAAAGATGCGATATTTAGGGTATTTAGTTCTTAGCAAAGTGATCCATAATCTTTGTCTAAAAGAGGCAACTTTGTGGCTAAAAGACAATCAATAAAGAGGAAGATCACCATCCTTCACTTGTATGGAGAAATGAGATATCCAATACGCAACAATTGACAAATGATTTTATAAAATTCTAAAATCCTGAAACCCTAATGTTCCATCACATTTCCCATAAAAATAGCATTCGGTTTGTTTGTTAAAATCATCGCTTTCATTGATCGATGCAATGAGCATTTCATGCAACGGTAGTAGTGTTTAAGATCATGACTGATACATCACCATATGAAATGAAGATTTCGGGTCTAAAAAATTGCTGGTGGAGAAGGTAAGGAATCAGTCTTGCACTTTAATTTTGCGAGTGATGGAAAAGGCTGCTGATCTAAGCGAATCTGATAGAGGCAGATGGTAATGGCCCGAAGACTCGGAACGAGTATATCTCCGAAACTGCACGACTGGTAGGCTTTTCACGATCTGCCGTTGTTAGTATTTATGCAAAGTGGATAAATGACGGTGAAACCAGCAGTAGACACCAAGGTGTTGGACGCCCACGCGTCATCAAAGAAAAAGGACGTCGGAGACGATCCCGCTTGGTAAAGCAAGATCGGCGCTAGACAGTGTCTCAGCTGCCAGCCCAATGCAATGCAGGTTCAAGTGCAAGTGTTTTGGAACACACAGTTCAGCCGACACTATTGGATATGGGACGGCGCAGCAGACGTCCCACTCGTGTGCCTCTGTTTATCAAGCGTCACTGTCAACTACGCCTATAGTGGGCCCAGGAACATCGAGACTAGACCATTCATAAATGGAAGAGAGTTGCTTGGTCGGATGAATCACGATTTCTTATTCATCACGTGTCGATCGTCGTGTCAGGGTAGGCCGACTTCCAGGCGAACACTCCCCCCCCCCCCCCACTGTATAGCAGGCCATACACAGGCTGGTGGTGGCGGTATTATGCTATGGGGGACGTTCTCATAGGCGGCTCTGGGACCAGAAGTTGTGGCAGAACGGACCATGAAAGCTGCTGACTAACTGAACATCACTGCGGACCAGTTGCACCCTTACATGGCGTCTGTCTTCCCAATCGGAAGTGGAATCTTCCAGCAGGACAACACCCTATGTCACAAGGCTCGAATTGTGTTGGAGTGGTTCCTGGAGCATAAGGATGAATTCCAATTAATGTCCTGGCCACCTAATTCGCCGGTTCTTAATCCGATAGAGCACATTTGGGATGTCATGGAGCGGCAGCTCAGAGCTCAAACATCACCATGTCGGAATATCTCGACTTTGCGTGACCGCTGCTTGGACATTTGGTATAACCAGTCTCCAGTCATCTATCAAGAACTTGTGGCATCCATACCAAGGCGAGTTGCAGCTGTTTTGCAGGCCAAAGATGGCGCAAGGCGTTATTGAGTAGGAGGTCATAATGTTTTGGCTCTTCAGTGTATATCCCACACTGAACGTTTTCAACATATAAGCAAGTGAATATTTAGTTGTCCTAAAGTATTGTGGGTTGCCTAAAAATGAAACAGGCGGAGCCATATATGAGGCATAAATTGAACTACGAGTATTTATGCCTTATATATGGTATACAAGGAGTATCAAAGATACTTTTACAAACTTTGAGGGCGCGTTCCTCACACCAAACCAAGAAACATAGTTCATATATACGTCCGAAAATCCTTAGGATTTAGGATTCACTTGCGAAATAATCGAAATAACAGTGTCAACGAATTACATTTTCTAAATGAATCAAAACATGTTACAAATATAACAAGTTACTTTTGAATATCATAAAAGCAATAATTCATAATTTATAACAAAAGAATAACCGAACAGAAAAGATTTATTTCTTATAGGGATTTGGAGGGACACGGTTAAACGGGAAAACTCGTGACTTTTCGATTTCAGTTCATATTTAAAGGTAAAGATTTTGAAGACCATCAAAAGAAGCATCCGCAACATCACTGAAACCAACATGTCAATTTACTGCACATCACGATATCATGCAAACACGAAATACATTATCTACGAAAAGTAATTGGACACTTTCAATTTTAGTCGTTTTGTCAAATATCTAGAAAAATACTCAACGAATTGTCCTGAATATTCAGAGGTTTAAAAAGGATGTTACACCTCATATATTTCAGCGAAGGTTTTCTCCAGAAGGCAAATAGGGTATTAGCAGCAAATTGAACAAAAGAAAATAATGTATGAGCTACCCTGCAAAAAATTATGCTTGAAATGCGTTGTAGCTGTAGCATATGATTAAGAGACTTCTTTTACTTCTCTGTGTTCATCTGTATGAGAATAGCACGTATATGTATGGAGATATAAAGGTTCCGTTAAAACATAGAATTTTTTCGTAGGTAATTTGTTTATAAAATGCAGGGTTTTCAATTCAATGCAATGCCATTTTCAGAAACCTGACAGACTACTTTAAAGACAACATCTGCAATCAGAATGTAAAATATTAAATATTTGATAAAATGTGAGCATTTTTATTAAATAATATTTAACTGCGAATGCGCAAGCGTTACCAATATTTTTTGTATCATTTATTAGTCAAATGTATAGAGCTACTCATTTAAGAAGCTCAAACAAATATCGTGAAAATTCAGAAAGATATTATCGTTAGAATGACTTGAATTTCAGTTGCTCTGAAGAATAAACAAATCGATAAGGGGTTTTCTCCAAATTTTTATTTTTGCAACGGACACCAATATCAACTTCTTTTCCCTACGATGACATGAAGGCAGTCACCTGGTCTTTAGAACTATTAACATTTTCCTACTTCCTGATTAGCTTGTTTTGATTGCCCCACTGGGGAGAAAAGTTACAGAAGACTATCTGATCTGTAAGATATACGAGGCCTGCCCGAAAGTATCCGGACTGAGGCTACAAAAAAGCAGAACTCGCTGTACCTTTTTCCTATCCGGATCAGGTGACGACATTTCTGCTGATGACGTAATGAAATTTGCATCTATTAAGAGTGCCGCGTGCAATTGTTATAACACGTTAAAGCAGAAGGGTTTTTTCCCTCGTCGCGTACTGAAAAATGACAAAAACCATTCGGCAACGACATTGCATCAATGTTTTTTTAAATCGGTAAAATCGCAATGGAGTGTAATGAATTGCTAAAATAATGTGGGCTTCTGGTGACACACAGCGCACATCGTGCAGCAATTCTTGGCAAAACACCACATCGCTCAGGCACCTCCTCACCTGACCTAGCTCCGTGCGACTTCTTCGCATTTTTGAAGATCAAGAAAGCGCTCAAAGGACGGAGATTTGAGGATGCGGACGTGACAACACAAAATGCGACGACGGAGCTCCTGGCTATCCAAAGTAAGGCATTCCGTACTTGTTTCGAGCAATGGCAGCAACGCTGACCTAAGCTGCAGACGGTGCTTATTTTGAAGATGACTAAACATTTATGCGAATTCGAACCGTATTTTTTTGTAGTCTCAATCCGGATATTGTCCATACAGACCTCGCATGGGCATGAAAAGGACTGAAATTCGGTGTGCAGATTTCCTATAGGCAATATCTACATTACCATGATCTTTGGAGCAAATTTTTCTAGTGGGGTCCGAATTGTGGGGGTAGCAGCCACCTGATCTTTAGAATTATTAACATTTTCAAATGCAGCATATGGCATGTGATATGCCATTCGATCGGAAATGCTGAGAAACGAAAGAAGGTAAAGCTCTTTATCATTTCCTAAACACTACGTTGAAGAAAATAAATTTTTAATATAAAAACGAAGGTTAAGAAGTAAGGATAAAAAGGTTTCCTCTGCTTTCTTATATCCTCCCCGGAGGTTTCATTTCTTGTTAAGTAGTGGAAGATTTGGTTTTACAATGCTCGTCTTCTGCCTCTCCGTCTGACACCTTCATATTTTCTACATTTTTTGAAATTCGGAATGTTCCTTACAATAGGCATATCTTACTCTATATTTATACTGTGTTCGCCCTGTATTTATACTCTATACGGTATATAAGTATATAAAAGAGTGAAATTCGGGTTGCAGATTAGTCTAGCATGATCTACTTACTATGAAGGTTGGGCCAAACTGCCCCAAATTGTGGGTATTGTATTTACAATGTAGAACAGTAAGATTTTCAAACGGCAACATATGGCATGTGATATGTCATTCGATCGGAGATGATGAGAAACGAAAGAAGATATAACTCTTTGTTATTTTCTAAATACCACGTTAGAGAAAATAAATTTTCTTCTAAAAATTAGAATTTAAAATGCGGATAAAAGGAGTAAAACATAGATGAACTCAAAGATTCCGATAATTTCCTGTATCTTCCTCGAGGGATTTTATTGTTACGATATTTTCCTCTTTTTCACGGTTATCGTTAATTTTAAGCTGATCGTCATTCTTTCTACGAAACAGGTTGGACGTATATAAAGATCACAAAGGAAGCCGTCAACTTTGAGTTTATTTTGTCGTTTCGTTTTTATTTTCTTTTTATTATTATTTTATTTCTTTCATCTTTTGAAGGTTGAAATCGGGGCACATAAAACGAACAATGAATCGGTAAAACATTTGTAACAATCTTTTCCTTTAAAAAAAATTCAAACTATCAAATTCAGGAGGGGGGGGGTGTTAAGTATATTTAGATCATTTGAAACTATGACTGTATCATCTGCATATAACAAATGGTATTTTTTTAAAAACGTCCTCACACAATTATTGCTCGTATCATATCATTTCCACTTGCTTGAACTTTATGTAATATTTATGTAACTTTATGTAACTTCTCAAAACTTGACATCAGTAAATCACTAACAAAGGCGGTTTCCCTATTAACCAATACAGTCGGAAGAACATGTGTCAAAGCCTGCAACTTTGTTACTTATCAAGCGTATTGAAAATTTAATGATTTTTTTGGAGTTGAACGACCTTTAATATCCGCGAAAACTCATTCATTGTAGTAAAAATGCTGATTGCTAATGTACCTCAGGATTGGGATCCTCAAATATATAAAAACCTTAGTCTTCTATACATGAAAATCAGAAAATTCTGTCTTCGAGTTGAGTAACAGCTTGATCAATATGTCCTCTCCAACTCTTATTCTGATCCTCGCGCTATCCTTGCCATGCGTTATTCCTGTAAGTTACGATTTTATTAACATTTTATGTAATACAGGTTTCTATTTAAAGCATAACTTAGTTTCTCTACACATGTATAGAATTTATTAAATTTTTACAGTCACCATATCATCATCCAAGCTCGCCACATAAACGTATGTTGTCTTTATTTATATTTTTATGATGATTTTGCAAATGAGAACGAGTCAAAAAGCTTTTTAGTAACGCATTTTGACAAAAACAAGTACGCACAGCTTAGCCTATATCCCAGTGTGATATTAAAAATTCGATTCTTCATACGTAAAAGCTGAGAGAATCATGGAAAGGACCCTTTAGGTCTTGAAAGGCAACCCTTTTTACACTTTTTGACACGTGTGAGTGTGTGTTTAGGGGGGGGGTGTTGGACTTAATTGCAAGGTAATGATTCTTGGGGTGAACGGCTGATTAGACTTATGTTTTCTGAGAGATTTGAGAGATTACGGTGATCCCCTATGTGCAAATTCGATAGACAGTAGGCCCTCATGGTCAAAGAAATGTCGACATGATCTTCGGTACTGGAATGCCTTCTATTAGACGATTTTTGTGATTCACACAGGGAAGCATTCAACTTTTAGTGCGAAAAAATTAGTAAATTGTAATGCTAAGAAACAAGTTATCAGCAATATTCAATTTTACTTTACAAACAAAATCTATTTATAGAAACTTAAATTGATTCTCATTAAATAATTTAATTTTTACTTTACTTTTATTATCATTGTCTGGGGAAGCCAAACTCGGATCAAGTCCGGAAGCCAATCCCAGAGGCGGACCCAAAAGAGGGCCAAAGCCCAAGGGACTCAAATGCGAGGGAGGGAAAGTTATGCACTCATGGGAGTATTGATGTTTGGGTGTAAGAATTTCCTTACTATGTGACAGGTGTTTAGAATTGTGGCTTTCTGTAAGGTTTTGTATAAGTATGGGTTTAAATTTAGTGTTGACAGGCTTTTGTGGTCTGTTATGAGGGATGTTTTGTCAGTGATTATAGCTCTGTCAAAATATAGTTTATGTGTGGTGTTCTTTAAGCCAGTGTCGGGCATATATTTATGAATGTCCCTTAGCTTGTGTATCTTAGCTAGATGTTGATGTATGAAGTTGGCTACCTGGTTATGTCTATGTAAATAATCTGTCTGCGTGAGTATTTTGCAACTGGATCTGACGTGTTGGATGGTTTCCTCTGCGGTATGGAATTTCCTGCAAGACCCATCAGTCGAATTTATGATAATATGTTTTCTGTAGCTTTTAGTGTTAATAACCTGGTCTTGTATGCCAATCATGGTTCCTTCACCACTTTCCCCAAAGAGACTCCTTTCACTCAACCAAAAGTTCGACGCTTTTTTGTCGATGTGAGGCTGGTTGAGGTCAGAGGGATGTCTACCGTGGAGTTTATTATTATTATTATCATTGTTTGGGGAAGCCAAACTCGGATCAAGTCCGGAAGCCAATCCCAGAGGCGGACCCAAAAGAGGGCCAAGCCCAAGGGACTCAAATGCGAGGGAGGGAAAGTTATGCACTCGTGGGAGTATTGATGTCTGGGTGTAGTAATTTCCTTACTATGTGACAGGTGTTTAGAATTGTGGCTTTCTGTAAGCTTTTGTATAGGTATTATTATTATTATTATTATTATTATTATTATTATTATTATTATTA
>JAHWFO010043054.1:10290-26084 GCA_023313115.1 Rhysida immarginata | reverse complement strand
CATTAATGGAATGATAGTGCTGACGTCAGCCCGAGTGAAAGCCACAAGGGAATCTTGTAACTGGAAATAAGAAGCCAATGAATCTGGGAAGATGGAAGGAAGTCTTAAAACTGTTCAGAACTTTATAAAAAGGAAATGATTTAAAAAATAGTCAGAATCATACATCAGACACACAAGAGACAACTACCTATCCATTCTCATCAATGGAACAATAACATCGATCCACACATGAACTCGAGGGGGATCAAAGCAACACTTCGATGCCCGGGGCGATGCAACATTGTGGGCAGTAAGTACACGCACGTGTTGATGCCGAGAACCTGATAATGATACATGCTTCACTCATAAGCATGGGTC
This sequence comes from Rhysida immarginata, assembly GCA_023313115.1. Lineage (NCBI taxonomy): Eukaryota > Metazoa > Arthropoda > Chilopoda > Scolopendromorpha > Scolopendridae > Rhysida > Rhysida immarginata. The sequence goes on along the minus strand of JAHWFO010043054.1, from coordinate 25,727 downwards.
TTGGTAGGATTATGTATGAAAACTTATGTTAATCACATCCAGTTTGGGAGATGTACATAAGAGTGTGAACGAGAAAGGAAGCGAAGATTCTTCCAGCAAGAACACCAACATTCCATGGAGCATCGTAGCATAAATCAGGCGGGGAGGCTGAAGGTTAGTCGGCGGTTGCGGGGCAACAAGTGAGGTCGACAGGCAGCCTGAACCTGGTGCAAAGATACTGAAACGGGAGTCATGTTCGCAGCGAGTCAGAACAGTAATCAAAAAGGATGGTGTGAACGTTTTTGGAAGAACATAGAGTACAATAACTAAGAAACAAGTTTTTATAAAATTGGGCCCTCACAAGTGAATTTTGTTGTGTCATAATTGAGTACTCTTGAATAATTCAGAAAATACGTGCGTTTCCATAAAGAACCCTGAACTATTAACAATAAGACTTTAACGTTACCTATACTCATTTTAAAAGTAAGTAAAAGGAGAGCAACGTTTTATTATGATCAAATTTTCAAGGTATTTCTGTAATTTTTCTACGAACACTAATTTAATCTTAAGTCTTAATAAAGATACTTGCCATTAGTTTGTGGTTTGCTGTTTTCAAATAAAAATATCACTGATTCTTTATAGACGTAGCTAAATTAATTGAGAATAATTATAGTTTTATCTTATTTCTCATTAAGCATCAACGCAAGGCAATTTAAATACAAACGGAATTTGGTAATAGCACCAAGTCAAATATTTTAATTATTGGATCGCTCTTTACTTTCCTTTTTCTAATTCTTTTGATATAACTTGGTAAGTCACTGTTAAAGATTTCTAAACGTATTTACTGATATCAGATAATTAATGATACAGTAAGGCGATATAAGGTTATATCACACTAGCATCCGACAGGATAAGAATTAGTAAAGAACTTGACACCCCGATTATATCGTGTTTATAACACTGGCGTCCGTGACACATCAAAAATTTGTGAGCAACTTTGTTGTTTGCATAACATATTCAAGTTTTTCTAGGAAAAACCAATTTTCTGTAGTATCTACTGTGGTTCACGAGTGAATACAATATCAATATTCAAGGTAAGTGAGGACATAAGGTTCCTTTGTCGTATTAGCATTGAAAAGAAACTCCCTAGGTTACACTGGCATCCGTGACTAATAAATAAGAAAAGACAAAATTAACCCCATTTGTCACACTAAAGACATATACCCTTTGTCGCACATGCGTCCGCGATATTAACTAAAGACATTATACCCTTTGTCACAAAAGCATCAAATAAATTGATGAAGTTCAACTCAAAAAGAAGATGATAATACAAGTGAAGAAACTCCTCAAACCTAACCTAATTACAAATAAGAAAAGGAAAGGAAAAATTCTGCAACCTGGACTCGAACCAGGAACCGTGCATTTGCAAGTCAGCAGCCTGCTCTGTTCTGTCGATTGAGCAGATTCGTGGCTTCATGGAAGTTTGAGGATTTTCTTCAGTTATATTATCTTCTCTTTGACTATCCTCAGATTTTATCATCAGTGAACCTGTACTACACAAATTTAATATGCTTACCTTACACTAAGGCCAGATCTCTTTTGTAAAAAACAAAACTGAATTTCAGGGGGTTACGCTTCCAGCAAACATTATTTTTTGGCTTCAGTACACCTGTTCTCACTCGAGCAAAATCAGAATGCCTGTTCTTACTTGTAACAAAAGCAGAACTAAACATTTGAAAAAAGGCTCCTTACAGTGATAACTTCATGCAAACTACATCATTTGCTCTTGTTCATGCTCACTTTTTCAGTTTCCAGCATGGTCCACATGGATGATTTTATTTGCATTCCATGATAGCTTGATTGCTTCCCATATTGTTTTTTTTTTTCAAGGTGGTATCTTTAAAGTGAGAATGACTTATCAAATTTTGGGGCATTTATAATTTCCTCAATAAGAAGCTCTACCTCAACACAAGAGGCTCACAGTCAACATTCATTTTAAATTCACCGAAAAAAAAAAGTGAATATTATTACATCACCGAATTATGATCTCATATCGGCTGAAAGAAAGCGTATGAGAAAAGTGCACATGGAAAAGTCTTACCCAAGTAAGACTTCAGCTTTTCTCATTCTATTTGTATATTTCAGCATTTTTCCCCATGTAAATGGAATCCTGGCATTACAGCTACATCTATTACACTGAATTCAGGCTTTATGAGGCATTTTCAGTTATGTTATCATATATGACCAATTAAAGCAAAAGTATCAGAAGCAGAAGATTTTATAATAACTATTCTGTCAAAATGATATAAATAATATCCAAATAAGCACACTGTCAAAAGTAAAGCAACCTCCAGAAAAAGTGTACAAATTGTTAAGATATGCGTAGGAAGGAACTGTACACATCACATAAGATAACAAAATTTATTTGCTTGCCCTTGCAATACACAGTACTCAATAATGGCACTTTGGATGCTAATGTTAATGCTCGGTTTAACTCCCACATATCACAACAGCTGCTCACCTGATGCGCACACTGAGGTATAGCCCATCCTATTGCTTCACTCATTATTTTTAATGGAATGACGGAAGAGCTGCTGGCGGACGAACAAACCAGTGGCTATCACCAGCTGCTGGACATCCAGCACTGGTCACTCAGCAAATGGGTCAGACCAAAGTCCCCCAACAGCTGTGCCCCCAAATAGCCGTTCCACCCAGAAGTGGTCCTCAAGCCACTGGCTGTCACCCAGCCAGCAGCTGGCATTGCCTGAAGCTGTGTAACTCCATCGATCAGCGAGCCAACCGACGAGACAACCAGGCCACGGCCACCCCCTATTTGATACTTACATTTGTCCTCTATGTAATGCACTATTCACTTCTCGACATAGTCCCCATCCCTTTCCACGCATTGCGCCAACGCGTGACTAGTTGGGTGAACCCGTCGGAGCGGAATTCCGGGGTTGTTGTCGACACGAGGATAGAATGGCATCTTTCGCCTCGTCATCAGAACGCAACTCGTGTCTCTTAAGGTGCTCCTTCTTTGGGAAGCGGTGAAAGTCGCAAGGTGCAAAGACTTTGGTCTTTGAACTGTAGTGCTGCAACGCCTTTGGCGTATGGCAATCATGTGCGGGCGAGCAATATCGTGCTGTAGAAGAGGATCCAAAGCTGCCATTCGATCCTGGTGTCGACAACAACCCTGGAATTTCTCTCCGATGGGTTCACCCGACACGTCACGCGTTGGCGCAATGCATGGAACGGGATGGGGACTATGTTGAAAAGTGAATAGTGCATTACATAGAGGAAAAAATATAAGTATCAGATACAAAAAGAATTTTGAAAATCGGTTAACAAATAAAAAAGTTACAGACCAGGAGGAAAAAATTCTTCAACAACCCTCATAGAAGCTGTAGGAGATTGTGAACTCCCATAGAATTGTTGCAAGGTGGTTACCAGCTTTCCATACCTCGTACAGGTTGCTCTATGACTGTTTGTATCGATGTTGCTCTATGACTGATCATGCTTAGAGAATGACAGACGATTGTCTCCATGACTTTGTTAGTGACCCTCATAGTTTCACTTGAAACAATAGCAGAAACTAGCAACACTATGGGTAAACTAATAACAAAATTCCTGTACATCAATACCCATGATTATCTGCTTTCTTGTCTTTCATTTTGCCCATGAGCACACTCACTCAAGTCTGCTTGATGTATGACCAAGCAACTTCCTTCGCATGGTACAAGCAAAATCTACAATAACGGAACAGATACCACCTAATTTACAAGAAATCTGACTTGCACAGTGGAACCCATGCTCGCATATCAACATATGTGATTTTATAGCATTGTTGTGTTATCTAGCTCATGCAACATTATCATAGGTGGAGAATGGCTAAACAAAGGGAATCTAGTGCCTGTGAGAGAAGAGTAACAATAGGATTCCACATTGTGGGCATATCTATTCTTGAAACTTCAGGAAAATTATCATGGCCACATTCAACTGTTGGTGATATCATGAAGATACTGAAGAATGCTACAGGCATGCCCCATGTTGGATGACCCCAAAACTCATTGAACACAATGGATGGGTGTTGAAGCGCAAGATTCATAAACGCCACAGGAATTACTCCAGGTCATCGACAAAGAGTTCCAACAGGCAACAGGAGTTACTGTGCAATGCAACATTTTGCAGAAGAAACTGCAAAGCACTTACATTCATGGATGTGTAGCTGCAAACAAGCCAAAGAAGAAGAATTCCAGATTCCAATGGTGTTTGGAACGCCGACACGCAACTGTTGAAGAGTGGAAAAACATCATGTGGAATGACTAATCATCTACATTCTGTTCCAGTTGGATGGAACTGTTTGGGTATAAGACAAATGCTAGGGGAGCACCTTTTACCTAGGTGCATTGTTCCAATCATGAAGTTTGATGTTGGTGAAGTCATAATGGAGGTGTGCTTTTCATGGCAAGTCTTGGGACCCTTACATATAATTGAAGGCAATTTGAACTCTAAACCCTATTTTTAATGGTATTTTCAGATTGTACACAACATTTGAGAAATGTTTTATTCTTTGTATTGTTAGGGAATAAAATATGTTGTAGAGCATATTAAGAGAATCTGTGTACGAATTTGAGTATACGCATTGTATCTAAATTATAATGTATACAGCATCTGTGTACTAAAATTATAATGTAAACAAAGTTAATACATAACCATGTATTGCTAAGCTGGATACTTTCAATTTAAGCAGCTCCATGAACTTTATCAAGATCCTTAAGAGATGTAAGTCGTATAGATTTACCCTGCGGGTCTTTTACAAATATTAGGCCACCGAAGCTCCAGGCATTGCGGGGACCTGCTTGAGGTTTGGGCTTCTGCAAGAGCAGATATTGGGCGATCGTTAAGTCCTCTAGGATGATCACCGAGGAATTGCATAAATTTTCTTCTATTTTTATGACTAAGTCCCAGAGGCCAGGGGAGGCGAAGCGTACAATGAGGAGTCGGTTAGGACAGACGGATCTGTCTTCGAGACAGAATTGCTAGGATGTATTCTTTGGAAATGGATAAGTCATCAATATACATGTATATGGATATCGTTGGACCTAAGTAAGGTGAGGAATTTATCAGTTAAATATTTAGCAGGTTCCTCTTGTAGACCAAATACTCTAATGTTGGAATGTCTCGATTACCGTTCGAGGTATTCAATCCGGTGATCAATTGTATCAAACCATGTGTTACATATCCATAGATTAGCCTCGAGCCGATTCACCTTGTTTTTCAAATCGGAGAGCTAATCAATTCGTGATGTGTTATAGACCCCCCCCCCCCCCCTCCCAAGGGAGGGGAGGGGGTCTATACAGGGTGTAAATTTTAAGTTGACAAAGCAGAATAACTCGAAAAATAAGCTTCACACGAAAAAATGCGTAGAATCCAAAGTTGATTATTTTCGAGGGGGCATCTGCTGGTGCTAAAATTAGCCCACCCCCCCCGGCCCCTGGGGGTGGGGCGGGGGGCAACTTTAAAATTTCAAATGGGAACCCCTATTTTTTATTGCAGATTCAGGTCCTACATAAAAAACTACGTACATTTTGTCTGAAACATTTTTTTTATTTTTGGTAGATGGCGCTGTAATTCAAGAAAATCCATTTTCTCATTTTTGCGTGGAAATAACTAATTTATTATTCATTTCGATTCCTACATTGTTTTAACTACAATGTAATTTGAAGACATTTCGTCAACAAACAAATAACGTAAACATTGGCATTTTTTTCAGAATGTTTACATTTTAAATTCTGATCTTTAGAAGAAAAGATTGTAATTTTTCAACTGTTTTTGTGAGTGTACAACGCCGTATTGCTTTTGAATTTACATTATGAATTATCTTTCTGTGGAAGAAAAAATTGAGATGGTGTACATTTATGGAGAAAGTGGGAGAAATTTTGATAATGCAGTCGCGCTTTATGCTCAGCGTTTTCCTGGCCAAACGCGATCACGGTCTTCTTTTGTTCGAGTTATTAAACAATTTACTGCGGAAGGTAGTGTGAACCAGAAAAAAAGAACCCGTGCAGCTACTGTTTGTGGAGAAAACAATCAAGTGTCAGTCCTAGCTGCTGTGGCTCATAATCCACATGCGAGCACAAGAGAAATATCAAGGCAATCAGGAATTTCACATATGAGTGTTTGGAAAATGCTGAAGCTCCACAAATTTCATCCATATCATGTATCTATGCATCAGGAACTACATGGCAATGACCACCAAAACCGTCTAACGTTTTGTCACTGGGCACTTCAGCAGATGCAAACAAACCAACATTTTTTTGCACGAGTTCTTTTCTCCGATGAGTCAACATTCACAAACCACGGGGAAGTTAATCGACATAACATGCATTACTGGAGTGAACAGAACCCACACTGGATTCGAGAAGTCAACCATCAGCGACCTTGGTCAATTAATGTTTGGTGTGGGATAATTGGCGATAAACTTATCGGTCCATATTTTATAGACGGTAATTTGAATGGCAACAAATATCGTAACCTACTTGAAAATGAACTACCAGATCTACTTGAAGACCTGAGTATTGAACTTCGACAACACATGTGGTTTCAACATGATGGTTGTCCAGCGCATTATTCATTAGTAGCGCGCGAAGTACTACATCGACTTTACCATGGTCGCTGGATCGGCAGGGAAGGTCCTGTGAATTGGCCAGCCAGATCGCCTGACCTTACATCGCCAGATTTTTTCTTATGGGGTTACCTCAAAGATATCGTTTATAAGGAAACGCCAACCACTCGCGAAAACATGATTCAAAGAATAAGAGATGCTTGCGCTGCAATTACACCAGACATGTTATCAAGATGTGTTCAGGAATTTACAAAACGAGTCAATAAATGCATCGAAGTTGGAGGTCATCAATTTGAACATTTAATTTCATAAAACGGCGAGATGCAAGGGATTTAAGGACAACAAGCAGGCCGAAAGTGAGAGGCGAGGGGACTCACTGGAAATACAAGCACCCCGAAATTCATTTACTTGCAAGTATTTGCAAATAAGAAAAAATAAAACGAAAACAATCGGTCCTTTTAAGGACCACCAAATCTTAAACGGGAATAACTTCATCTTTACACAGTCTTTTACTTTTTTACTCTGTTAGTTAATGAGTTCACTCGTTAGTACGTAGGATGTTCGGTTAGTTAGTTAGCTAATCAGTTGATTTGTTTGATAATTATAAAGTTGTGTGGCCTCATGACCACGAAACAAAACAAAATTATCCTAATCCGCGGCAAAAAATAATAAAATAATAACTTTGCGGCAAAATTTACGAAGTAAATAAGTATTTTTTATTTCTCCGTAACCATTTCCACGCAAAAATGAGAAAATGGATTTTCTTGAATTACAGCGCCATCTACCAAAAATAAAAAAAAATGTTTCAGACAAAATGTACGTAGTTTTTTATGTAGGACCTGAATCTGCAATAAAAAATAGGGGTTCCCATTTGAAATTTTAAAGTTGCCCCCCGCCCCACCCCCAGGGGCCGGGGGGGGGTGGGCTAATTTTAGCACCAGCAGATGCCCCCTCGAAAATAATCAACTTTGGATTCTACGCATTTTTTCGTGTGAAGCTTATTTTTCGAGTTATTCTGCTTTATCAACTTAAAATTTACACCCTGTATACTAAACAATTTAATAATGGATTTTAATACCAAAAAAATAAATAAATAAAAAATAAAGATTAACCTTTGGCAGTCTTCTTCTAGTACGTTTCAACAACGGAGTTTTAAACCAATCCGGATCTCGTGTGTCGTCGTCATCGTCATCCAGATACTCTTCTTCAGAAAAGTTCAAACGTAATTGCGTTTCTTCTTTTATTGATTTATCCTTTTTCAGAGCATCTATTTCAGACAGATATTGTCCTTTTCTCTAAAAATAATACAAATGAAAAGAACATAAATTTTAAAAATCAAAAAAAAAAGTGATCAACCATTAGAAAGGTGTTACAGTAGAACCTCCGTACAGTGAAACTCAACGGACCGGCAAAATCATTTCGCTATATAGGTATTTCATTGTATGGAGGTGGTGTTAAAATTTGCATAATTTTGATGTATAAATTGCTGATAATTGCATTTATATATGTATATATTTTAAATTTAGAATTTATATATAAAAATTTAGTGTCTTATATTAATTTGAATGTTTCTTAATTTACTTCTCGTGCCGATTCTCATAGAGAATAAATTTTTAACATGCTTGCACATTTAAACTCCTCAGCAGGCCGCCAGTATTCCTGTGTAGTGCATCATGGATAGTTTGGTGCGATAACGTTCTCGAAAACTCTTCGTAATTTTGCCGATAAAATAAGCCTAATGCCACAGCTGCAGCCGACTGGGTAGAGCTTGTGACGTAAGAACTTGTTTTTAACTTCGTTAGCGATGATTTCGTTCGTTGGTTGTCCGGTCATGCTAAGTGAGGGAACCAAATTTCGTAATAAAGAGCTAAAATATACCTTAAAATTTATTGTCTGGACCGAAAAACCCTTACATTATAGGGATAATTACACTATAAAGATTTCGCTATATGGAGATTGAAAAAGCATTAAATCAATAGGATTTTCGCCGGGACCACAGAAAAATTTCGTTATTGAGAGAATTTCGCTATATCGACGTTCGCTCTACGGAGGTTCTACCTTCAAAATTACAACATGTTGTCTATAGTGTGTTAGAACAGTTACGGGACCGAATAACATGTAGTTGATCCAATATCAATGCCTCGACAATGTTGCTTACAATAACGAGCTGGTGAAGATGAGGTGACTAACGTTGGAAGCGAAGACGAAGCAGCTTCAGCCATTTTGGATGTTGCTGTTTCTCACCAATCACAACAACTTACGCCGCACTACTTTTCTATGCGACGTCACATCGGGGCGTGAAAAGGTTGCGTAACTGTTCCAATACACTCAAGTTGCTCTGAAACGCACTGTAAGTACTGTAATGAAGAAAACAGTAAAGCACAACGCACTTGCCTGTTTTGCAAAAAATAATTTCTCCGAAGACCAAGTAAAATTACATGTACAAAAAGAAAATTGATGATCTACTAAGGAAAACCAGCAGGCAATCAACATTACATGATGTTTATTTATGGTAATTCTTCTTTAATTCTGGTATAATACTGCATTAATCTTGATCATTATTGTAGCTTCTATGTATTATATAGGGAGATTCAAAAGTCCCCAAACTCCAAGTTTAAGATGTATTTACTACAAAACCATAAAGTATATCAGAGTATTCCTGCTTGTGGTAATTGTGTGTGACCTTCAGAATGCACTACACAACATGAGAGCACCACATGACAAGATGCAAGCGAGCAACGATGTTATGTCAGCTATGGTTCTCACACAAGAACAGAGTCCAACTTCATGCAATGAAACTCTTGAGCTTAAAATCTTAAAACTTAGCAGTAAGCAATGCGATTTTCCGAATCCACGAAGCTCTTGCACTACTCGAATTCTGTACAGCTGTAGCTTTAGACTCTGAACATCACTGTTTGCCCGCGCCACCATCGTGTCACGTGGTGCTCTCATGTTACGCAGTACATTCCTAAGGTCACACTCATCTACCACAAGCAGCGATACTTTTATGGTTTTGCAGTAAGTAAGTCTTAAACTTGAACTTCGGAGACTTTCAAATTGCCCTGTATAATAAAGGTTCTATAGTCTTGTAAAGTTTCAACGACTCCTTTCTCTCAACTTCTGTTATTGTTGTAAATATGAAATAGTTCCAAAGCGACACCCACTATTTATATTCAGTGAGTCAATTCTTAAATTAACATGATTCCTATGGAATATCACATTGAAAACTCACTGATATAGAACATTTTTTGATTCTAGCATTACAAATGTTCTATGCAACTCCCTCGAGTCGCCCGGATAATGTCAAGATGGCCAATCTCTTCCGAAACTTCTTTCAGCATGTCTGCTGTTACTAGTCCCATGCTTTTGCGTTTACAAAGACATCCAATTTCCAGAAATTGATCATACCACTTACGGATGCTTTAGTCAGTAGGGCAATCTTTATGAAATTGCCTACAAAATGCCCGCTGGACTAAAATTATAGAGTTTGCTTTTGCATAACTCCAAGACGCAATATGCCTTTTCATTCACAGCGGCCATCTTTACTTTTAACGTGACACTAGCACTACCACAGCCTCCAATTGCGGTAAGGTTAAAAATACTTGAGTTTTCCTGCATTTTAAACCCTGCATCTGGTTAGTTTATTATAAACAGATAAAATAAATGCATAGTAAAATTTTGAAACGCCAGACATTTTGAATCACCCTGTATTTTAAATTTAGTATGTAAGATATTAATTTGAATGTTTCTGAACTTTAAGAAAACAACTTTTTCGATACTTGACATCGTTGCCTATCTGAAGTCATGCAGCTCACCATTGCTGAAAATTTTGTTTGAATCGAGATTATTTTTCTTTTCTTTTCATGTAACACTCATTTTTGCATCATAAATTGCAAGACTTACCGGTTTTAATTTAGGCCTATTAAGAGTCACCGTTTCTCCCGAAGGATCTACAATCTCTGGCATATAAGATTTATGTCTAGATGGCATATCTTTGGCAGCATGTATAGACAACTCCTTTAAAATAAAAACAAAAAGTTAAAATTATAAGTTACCAGTATTATACTATTTACAGTTCACACTTAATATAATTTTATATTCCAGTGTGTATATATATATTTAGAATATCAACACCCCATGAAATTCAAAACCATATACATATCCAACAGAATACTGCTAACGTACTCAGTGCGTAAAAATAGGCTCTAATGATCTGGATTTACAATAGGATTAGTGTTTTTGTTCCAAAAGTCATGGGATACCTATTCAGTATCGTGCAGGACCACCTTTCGCCTGGCAAAGTGCAGCAACTCGATGTGGCATGGATTCTACCAGTCAGCAGAAGTCCTCTGAAGAGATGTTCGGCCAAGCAGTCTCCACAGCCACCCATAATTGCCAAGTGTTGCAGGTGCAGGCTCTTGTAGATGAATGGATCATTCGATAACAGCCCAACATGTTTGATGAAATTCTAGTCTTGACCAACCGCAAAATGGGCTCTGCAATAGGTTCTTTAATTTCGGGATCTTGCCGTGCACCATCCATCCAGGAATAAGAATGAAATGCGAATGCACACAGTTTCTCCAGGGGCTTGTTAAAATGTAATTAGCATTAAATTAATTTTTAACATAGTCCAACATTCTCATGAAGTCATTTCAAAAGGGATTATATTATTATGTGCACTCCTTCACGACATAAAGAACGCGATATGGTTCAACCAATCACTGAGCCCATAACGTGATTGCTCTTGAGTGTGAACGCAGTGTAAGTGGCCAACTCATCATTTGTTAGAATTGTTGAGAATGCTCCTCAAACCTATCATGAGTAATTTTCATCCAGATTCATGGTCCCCCTGTAATATCCCATCTATGCTAGGGTACATGGAAGGCCATGAAGAGCTGTAAATGATCACCAAGAAGCTGGACATAACGATTCCCAGTCAATGGTAGTATGAATCTGTTCAGAGGACCCAACCCCTGTCATGACAACTTGGATCCATGGCCTCATGCGATCTGAGCCACACCTGACCCTACCATCGCCTTGAACTAACTTGAATTGTGACTCATTGGACCAAGTTATGCATTTCCAGTCATCTAAAGTCCAATGAATACGTTCACGAGCCTAGGCACAATCTCAGATAGCGTGCCATAAATAAAGGCATTCTTGTTGGTCTTCTGTTGCCTTATACCATCAGTGGCAAATTTCGCTGCATTGATCTCGACACATTTCAAGTATGCCCCTCGTTGAATGTGGCTGTTAGTTGACTCAGTGATGTCTGTTTTGAAGGACCATTCTGGTCACAAACATTTATTAGCCATGGTTGGCCACTGCGCTATACATGGTGGGAGATAATGCCTGAAATATGTACTCACTTACACACATTACTCTATGAATCGAGGAAAGCTAAATTCCTGGAACCAACTTCAAAACTGAATATTCTGGGCATCTACCTCCAACTACCATTCCATGTTCAAACTGACAATTCTTGTCGTTTAGCTGTAATCGCATTCCAAATGTTTCAGACGACTGCTAATATCGAATTGGCAGAACCGATGCTGTACTGCCTATTTATACACCTTTTATGCAGCACCTAAAAACTGGCATACGACACTCCCATGACTTTTGGCACTTCAATGCATGTCGAATATAGAAATTGCATGTTCATGCACTTGTGATCAAATCTAAAATTATATATTCTCAGTTGCTTATATAAGAAGAAAAACTTCTGCAAGAATTTTATGAATTGGGATGCTATGACCGACCCAACCAGCCTTCCCAAATGGACTTTTTTTTTTTTAATTTTTTTTTTTTTTAAACTGAAGATAAGAATAAACAGAATTCGTAGTCAGTTACACCCTATCCCAAAAAAAACGAATTCCAGGGAGCATTACAACAGTGGCAGAAATGATGGGAGCAGTGCATTGTAAAGGAGGTACACTTTCAAGAAGACAACCATGTATAATGTTGTAATTCAGTTAATAAAGTTAGGACGTCAAAATTCTGGTCTTTTTTTGAACAGACCTCCTATAATAACAAATATTACTTTCTCTTAATCCACTTCTTCCAATCTTGTTTCGTCAAATTTCTGAAAACTAAGGCCCCACACAGTTATGTGACTAACCTTGTAGGAAAGTATGGACCAATATTTTTAACAGAGACAGCATTTTGCCATATTTCAGTTGCATATGTTGACCTGTCAATTTGTCGAAATATGGATTCAAACCATAAGGCGTCACTTATTACCTATAACATCATTTCTTAGTAACATGTGGATTCATCTCTTCCAACAATCTACTAAATCTACACATTCCCCGTCGTATTTACAAAAACATGGACGGAAGACTGATATCTAAACAAACTGACTGCTTAAGTACTTTTTTAACAAAAATGTGCTAAAGAAAGGAAAATATTTTGTCCACCTACAATATATTGCAACTATACGCTTATTCAATAAGATTTTCATACAGTAGAACCTCGTTTTTACGAACTCGCATTTTACGAAATTCCGGATTTTATGAAGTAATTCTGAAATCCCGACCCCCTCCTGTTAATTTCCATATTACAACTTTTACGACGAAATTCGGATTTTACAAAGTTAAAAGTTGTAATTGGTAGTAAAAAATTTTACTAAAAAAGCGAAAATTTTTTGCGTGAGCAGCCTGGTTGCATTTTGTTCATATGGCCTATGTTATCGCTGTCGATGATTGATTGGACTAGTTTCCGCTGTCACCAACAGAGGGCACCATACGTAATGCAAACTAGAGAGCCTAGAAGAGGGAGTGCTTCCTCTTTCTAGGCTCTTTACGCAAACGAAAGTGAAACTGAACTTGCAGTCTCACCCGAAGATGATGATAGCGAATTTGAAGGATTTGAAGAGTGGGAAATCCTAAAAAGTAAGCTGAATTTTCAATCTAAATTCTCAGAATTTGTAAATATTGATGCGGAAGTTTTAACTTCTCCGACATTAAATGATAACGAAATTTGCGATCTAATCAAAGATGGCAGCGAAGAAGAACACGAAGATGACAATGACGAGAAATTGGAAAAAAACACATTGAAAGCAACTTCCTTACAAACTCTAAAAAACATCTGTATGCAACTAATAAATGTACCAGACAATATTTTTGACAGTTTTTTGAATTTTCAAACTACTTAAAATAATGTTATAACTTCAAATATGCATCAGACAACAATTCTTAAATATTTTCAAAACTCAAATACTTAATCAGTGTACGAGGGCTGTTCAAAAAATACGTAGACTGACGTCATAAGACAAAATATACTTTATTCAGAAGTTACACATCTGGGTCCCCTTCAAAGTACTCTCCTCCCCGACGCACACACTTATCCCAACGGTGTTTTCACTTTTGGAAACAGTCCTGGAACGCTTCTTTTGTGATGTCCTTCAGCGCCTTCGTCGCATTTGCCTTTATATCAGGAATCGTCTAAAATCTCCTTCCTTTCAAAGGTCTTTTGAGTTTGGGAAACAAGAAGAAGTCACAAGGAGCGAGGTCAGGTGAGTAGGGTGGGTGAGGAAGAACAGTGATCGAGTGTTTGGCCAAAAACTCTCGAGTTCTGAGGGCTGAATGGGCTGGAGCGTTGTCGTGATGAAACAACCAGTCACCACTCGTCCACATTTCTGGCCTTTTCCGCCGGATAGCATCCCGCAGACGTTTGAGAACTTCGATGTAGTAAATCTGGTTCACTGTGGAGCCTTGGGGGAGTACTCGTGGTGGACTACGCCCTGAGCATCAAAAAAAAACTATCAACATCACTTTCACATTGGAACGAACTTGGCGAGCTTTTTTTGGTCTGGGAGATGTCTCACCCACCCACTGGGATGATTGAACCTTTGTTTCGATATCATAACCGTACACCCAAGATTCATCACCTGTTATGATCTTCGACAAGAAGTTTTCATCATCTTCTGAGCGTTCAAGCAATTCCTGACAAACCTGGACGCGATGGGCTTTTTGGTCGTCCGTCATCAGGCGTGGAACAAACTTCGCAGCAACGCGGTGCATCTTCAATTTTTCGGTCAAAATCTTGTGACATGATCCAACTGCTATCCCACACTCTTCAGCAAGCTCTCTGATGGTCAGACGTCGATTTGCCCGAACCAGGATGTTGATTTTGTCCACGTGTGCGTCGTCAGTTGACGTGGAAGGACGTCCAGGACGCTCATCGTCTGCAGTTGACTGACGACCATCTTTATAACGTGCATGCCACTTAAAACATGTCGCACGCTTCATAGTAACATCACCGTAAGCCGTCTTGAGCATATCAAAAGTTTCAGTGGCAGTTTTTCCGAGTTTAACAGAAAATTTCACAGCAACTCTTTGCTCGTTCAAGTCACTCATTCTAAAAATCCGCCAAACGAAAATAACACACTTCACAAACAACTGCGTAGCTAATCAACCAATACTGATATTTGCAATCAAAAAACTGCCTTGTAATCTGCGGATCTGTCAGAAGATGGCGACACCAAGCGATTTTGATTGGGACCAACAGGGCCCACGCAATTCAAACAGTCTACGTATTTTTTGAACAGACCTCATATAAGCCTATTTGGTATTAAAAATACCGCCTATTAAAAATTCAGTGCCTATTTAAGTGGGGTTTTTTTTGGGGGGGGGGGTGTTTTTTACGAAGTTCGGATTTTACGAATAAATATTACTGGTTCCCTGAAATTCGTAAAAACGAGGTTCTACTGTATTTACTTTGTAGAAACCATGATACAACTTTCTTTACCAAAATTGAGAACCACAACATTCAAGATTAAAATGCAATTTAAATAAAACAAATGCAAGAAGTAACAATACCTTTCTTAATTCTT
>JAHWFO010043054.1:0-10190 GCA_023313115.1 Rhysida immarginata | reverse complement strand
GGGGGGGGGGGTGTTTTTTACGAAGTTCGGATTTTACGAATAAATATTACTGGTTCCCTGAAATTCGTAAAAACGAGGTTCTACTGTATTTACTTTGTAGAAACCATGATACAACTTTCTTCACCAAAATTGAGAAACAACTTTCAAGATTAAAATGCAATTTAAATACTTTTTAAATAAAACAAATGCAAGAAGTAACAATACCTTTCTTAATTCTTCACATTCAACCGACTTCTTTTGGAGCTGCTCATGAATAGAGTTTAACTTGAGAATTTCTTCTTCCTTCATGAAACATTCATACTTTTTTAATAACAGTGTCATAAATTAACCTTTAAAAATAACGTTTAGAAAATAATATTTTTATACCCATTTTAAAACATTATCGTATTTATTCATGTATAATGCAAAAAATTTTGAGACAAAAGCCCTAAATTTGGGGGAGGGGTCATTATACACCAACATGAAATGTGATCTGGCATATATTTAATTTACATAACAGCACATTCTACAGTATATTATACCATCAGGGGTTGGAGTGGTGAAAATAGAAATTTAAGGACCCAATTTTGCTTAAATTTCAGGACATTTTAGTGTTTTGAAAGCAATAAAAAACCAGTTTAGAATGCGTGCTAGTTAAAAGTATCGTCACTGTATTCGCTAAGTCGGTCGTTCCGTCGCCAATTCTGTTTGATTTTTTTTATTTTGACTTCAGGTTCGAATAGAACATCTAAAAGTAAGTAAAAGTTATACATGGCCGTACCCAGGGAGAGGCAGGGGTGGCTGAGGGGGGCTGCAGTTTAAAGAAGTTTAAAGTCACCCAGTCGGCACGGAAGGTGATGGTCACCAAGTTTTGGGAGAGTAAAGGCATCCTACTCGTGGATTTTCTGCTCCTTGTTGGATGTAGGAAATGTCCAGATGCTTTGCGAGATGGAGTTCTTTTGTTAGATGACAGTGCTCGTCCATACAGTGTCAATATCACAGTGGCTCATATACAGTCCGTAGGTTGGGAACGATTGAAACATCTGCCCTACAGTTGGGATTTGGCACCATTCGACTTTCACTTCTTCGGCCCATTGAAGTATCACTTGGTCACAGATTCCTAGACGAGCTAAAAGAACACATTCCATGACCTAGACGAGCTGAAAGAACGCATTACGGTAGCGATACGTGGGATTGATGGAGACATGTTAATGCGGGTTTGGGACGAATTCGACTACCGCATTGACGTATGCCGTGTCACGACAGGGGGGCATATTGAACATCTTTAACTGTGTCATAATAAACTTCGAGAGTTTTTCTTTAAGAATCCATATGTGGTGTGTCTATATTCTGAATAGCTTTGATGTAATAAATTTTTAAAAGTGTGAAGCTCTTTTGTAATCACCCTGTACATGTACACAAATGTTCGATTTTTACACATCTTTTGTCCTCAAATAAAGAAGTGGGGGGAGGGGGTCACATTATACATGAATAAATACTTCATATTTCAGTTATAAAAATTTATTCTAAAATCAAGTTTCTGCCATTAAGTATTAAGTGTGCCAAAACAAAAGTATTAGGTGTGCAACTTAATTCTGTCAGATTTTTTTGATTTTAATATTTCCAGAAACTGTTACATATCCATTCGAAATAATGTCAGTCAGTTGCCACCACCTTTGCCCATTCAAATAAGTGCATTCCACAGTCAAATAGCAATTCATTCTTTGGCTCGAAGTCATTGATGCAATTTTGCACTTCATTCCGATGACTTGCATCGACTGGAACAAATGATAGTCTGAGGGAGCAATGTTTGGAGAGTAAGCCAAGTGGGGTAGGACTTCCCACTGAAATTCGTTAGAGAGGTCCTTCACCACTTGAGCAATGCGAGGATAAGCAGTGTTGTACAATAGGACCATTTGGTAACGACTCTGGTTATTTTTACTCAATTGCATACTGCAGATTTCACAGTTGTCTTACATAATAATCAGTCATGACAGTCTATCTTAATGGGAGAAGCTCATAGTACAGAAGTTCCTTCTGATCCCACCAAGTGCACAGCAGAACGTTCTTACTGCGAATTTTGCATTTAGGCTGCAAGGAGGGTTGTTTGGTGGTATTGACCCATAATTTTTTGCTTATCACGTCCTTTCCTCCTTAAAGGACAACTGTTTTCAAAATATGCAACATCTTATTTTTAAAACTCAAATATCAAGAAAAAATATCAATGGATACAACTTTTTAAGAACTGTATACCGTAAAAACTGTATTAAGCGCCCGGGCGCTTATTTGCAAAAATTCAGCAGACCCCCAGGCGCTTAATGCAGGCGGGCCGGTATTACAGGTCCGGCGCTTATATAATTCTGCACAACTGTGATGGACACCATTATGCAAAATTCTCGCCCATCTCCTTCATCTTTTCTAAAGTATCATACTGTGTTTTCCATTCCCGTTAGGATCAATGCTAAATTGCTTGGCTCTAGCCTCTGTAGAATGGTTTTCAGCCTACTTTACTGTTGCGAGATTAAAATTGATGCTATAACTGTGAAGTTTTCATTTTTCATCAGCTATGTTGCTTGACTGAATCCAAAATTAAAAGCAAGAAATTAGAAGACAATCGTGCTGGTATCTAATTTCCGGTTTAGCAGTGGCATTTGGGAGAGCAAACATTCCCGTGAGAAAGCAGCAAGAGAAGAAAAATACACGAAATGAACTAAAATAAGCGCCCGGGCAGTTATTGAAGGTCCGGCGCTTATTTGCAAAAATTCAGCAGACCCCCAGGCGCTTAATACAAGCGGGCCGGTATTTCAGGTCCGGCGCTAAATACCGTATTTACGGTATTAAAATACTTTAATACATAGATATACTGCATTCGATTTGTTTTTACCTGAAATTTCAATCGGTCCCGAATGGTTTCATCAACGATATCTTCATTACCTTTTGGAATATTTTGCAATTCTTTTAGTAAATACAATACCTGTGAAGAAGAAATTTATGTATCAGTTACCATACAAAAATACAACATTAAAACTATATCTAATATCAAATGATTAATTGGGTTTCAAAAACCTGTCAACGCTAGTATTACACATAAAACAGCGAATTCTACATGAAAACACTAGAAATCGCCAAAGCTTCAGTCATAAATTTTTGATTCAAGCAGCCCTTGTCACAAGTCTAGCTCAGACCATATGCAGCATGTCCCTGTATGATCATCAAAGCAACATTTCAGTAATCCCTCGTTATCTGCAAGGGTTTGGTTCTCGAAAATTCCCACGTATACCAAATTTGTAGAGAACGGGACCACAACCTTAAAAGAAAACGGGAATTAGGGGATGTTAAAGGCGATTCTTATTTATTCTCATCATGATGGCCTCTTTGTTTTTCTTTTATCAGGCAAACCATGGCGTCATTTACTCCCAATATTCAAGGAGACATCAGTTTTAATCTTTCCCTCAGTCGACATGTCTAAAATTTCAACTTATTTTCAAATGACAAAACCTCTGTTGCTCATTTTGCATGGAATGCATTGGCACCTTTTTTCTTTTTCAAAGTCAAAGCTGCAAACAGTAGGTTCATACAATGCACTGATACTGTATACTTGCATTGAATATCAGCTTGCTGACCCTTAGCTGCGTGGAAACTAAACTGTGAAAGTTAACCTTTCGAAGCACATGTCTCACATTATGATACCTTCATTAGACATCAGAGGGGAATTCTCTAGAAGCAAGAAGGGAACCCGAGCCGGGGGGGGGGGGGCGCGAATCAGGATAAACCATGGATACGTGAATTTGCCATTGTATAAGAAGGGGGAAGTATGCAAAAAATTAGACACGGATATGCAAAACTGCTAATGGTGAGACCACGGATACCAAGAGATAACTAATGTGGTCAGGTAAGGTGTGGATTCCACATGTGTAAAACCAACAGCAGAAACTGTTCCGACATCACTTCTTTCTCACTCTTTCTGCCCAACAGAAAATTCTCTTATTTTTGTAAGCTATGACTCAATCAAACTTGAAAAAAAACAAAACAACAGGATTTTCTGTTGGGCAGCAAGACGAAAGCAGGATATGACATCAGAACATTTTCTGCCCTGTGATTTCTGCCGTTGTTTTTATGCTTGTGGAATCCACACCTAACTGGCAATAAATTCACGTAAACAATGTCTTTAACATACCCTCAAAAGAAAAGAAAAAAAAAAAAAGATCACAACAGATCAGAAAAATCACCCAGGTTGAGAAATCTGGGTGGTCATCTCGACAAGAGCCCAATCCAACATCTCAGAAATTAATCGTCCTATAAGGAAATTTTCAAATGGAATTTTAAAGTTATAACAATTTCTTTTGTTAAGTGACTGGTACACATACATAGTTGAAATTATAGAACTTTGAAATCAGTTTAATCATTTAGGGCCTAATCACATCTCTGTAAAATGGGGCATCAGTCAGTGCAGTTTTAGTTCAGACCCTCTTGAGCTAACAGAGGAATTACGTCTTGCCTAAACATGTCTCGAGAAGGCAAGACAAGTCTCATTTCTCAAGACACCAAGGCAGGAGGCTTAAAGGAGTCTCAATGACAAACAACGAGGGGCAGTGACAAACAAACATGTTGGACTCTTAGTATCTTTTTGCTGCAAAACCATAAAAGATATCAGAGTATTGCTGCTTATGGCAGTTGTGAGTGACCTTTCGGGGCTTGACAAAACCGGTAGCCTGGTAGCCAAATGCTACTAAACGTTCAGAGGTGGCTAATAAAATTCGATGAGCGGTAGGAGGATTAATGCACATATAGCCTAATCTTCCAAACCTTGATTCACCAAAAAATTTCAGTGAAATGGAACTAACCTATCTTTTATGGTTTTGCAGTAAATAAGTTTTAAACTTGGAGCTCTGGGACTTTCAAATCAATACTATGGGGATCTCGGCGATGTTTCATTGCCATGACCACATGACACTTTACAGAGAAATTAGTGACTGAAGGCACTTTTGGCAGAAAGGAGAAAATTCCTGCAGAAACACGAAAAATTTGGACAGTATACCCAACAGAACGGAGGCTGTGATAGCAGCAAAAGGTGAACCAACTAGATACTAACACATGCATTTTTTAAAGAGTTTCCGTTAAATTGGCGCAGTCCCATAATCTTTGCCAAGTTAGTGTAAATTTTGTACATGTCCTAATTTGCAGAATCAGGTCATCCAAAATTCACCAACAGATAGCCTACCCACAACTTCCTATTTGTTGGCATTAACAGATTTTTAAATTCTACAATAGTCATCAACTTTTCACCACCTATAGTCTTATGGGTTTGGTCCAGGTAAATCAAAGACTTAATAACCAATTTTGACGTCATCACAGGTCTTGTCTCTCTCAACCCCCCCCCCCCTCCTCCCGAATCATGGGTTTGAATCCCGCTGAAAGCATGGATATTTGCGTTTGTCCCTTTGCTAACGAGCTCGGAAGACCAAGCAAAGCCTCAGTAGCCTGATCCCCTGCTAGACTAAATTGATCCAATGATTATTTACAACATCCTCGACACCAAAAAAGTAAGAGGAAAAAGAAAAGAGGAGAATCTTACTTTCTCTTCCTGTTCGTGTTGAAGACGTAAGGTTTCGTTGAGATGAGCATGTTCCAAATTCCTCAGCTTTTCTTCCAATTTCTTCAAATTGTTTTGGGTTTCTTTGTGCTCAATTTCCAATTCTTTATACGTATTACTTTGAATAGAATGCTCAAGCTTAGTTTTGACACACTGTAGGGGGAGGAAAGGTAAAAATAAATTTATTATGCTAAACAAAAATTTGCTGCATAAGTTTGAAATTTGAAAATACAATTTTACTTACTAAATCAAACAGCCAGTCCAAACCAAATTTTGCTTCAGACATGCTCTGCGTACAATCCCATCGTTTTTTGGCTCGCTCATCTGAAAATACATTTAATATAGCCAACTACTCCAAATATGAAAAATTTCTAAAACTATGGACGATAACATTCAAAATCCTTGAAACAGTAAACTAAAATTAAGCCATCAAATCTATTCATGATAATCCAGTGCAAGTTTGCATTTATTAAATCAGAGCAACTTCACTATTTACTGAGTTTACAAGGAGGATTCAAAAACTAATGCACCACGATTTATTTCTACCACACGAACAACGCTAAGCAACTGAAATTTTCAGGAGTCCTATTTGAACCTTCAACCTCTGTTTTGCGAAGTTGCAAGCTCTGCTGCCAAGTAGCAGTGTGATAACGAACGTTAAAAATGGCAGATGTCAGTGACGCACGTTTCAAGCTGTGATCGAATTTCTAGTTTCTGAAGGAGGAAGTGTCGGGAATATCCGTAAGTGGCTCTATATTGTGTATGGGGATTGCCGCTGTCCACCAAAGCAATGTTACTCCACGCGAAAACGTGAAGTTTCAATCATCCCAGCAAGGCCAAGAATAGTACCCGGGAAGAATACATGTTCTTCTGAAATGCTGGCATAAAGCCAAGAAACGTAAGTAAACTTATTTGAAAAATGGTCAGTAGAACGGACAGTTGAGTAATGTGATGTCCAAGTTGCAAAGTTGTATGTTCCATGCTTTCAGAGAAATAAATTGTAGTGCATTACTTTTTGAATGCCCCTTGTAATACAATCCCACCCCCTTTTTTTTGTTTTATGTATGGCAAACACAGCAGAGCCTCTGATTCGAAAGTTTTTCGGTGGCAGTGAATCAGTGCGTTTCCATTGTGAAGATTGGAATTTCGTTTCGGGGTTAAAAAATGGAATCCACGTCTAATCCATCGTCACAACTGATGAAAAGAAAGCACTATTCATTGCTGCATCACGTGTCAAGATCTGCTCAGAAATTGCCACCCGCGCAGATCGTGTTCATCAGTCAGCATTCGTGGGACCCACCTTGAAAAAACTTTCCCCATTTTCAGCTCATCATGCAAAATGGACTCCACAGACCCCACGGAAATGCCAAGTTTAGAGGCAATATCATGCACACCAAAGCAAAGGTCTTCCATAACAACTTGTACCACACGACCAATCATGGCTTTCGTCCAGCTGTTTCGTGGTCGAGGCTGCTTCAGTTCATTCTCACATGATTCTCGACCTTCTTTAAACTTTCGCACCCATGAACAGAATGGTTGTATCTCTGAGTAACCTACAACAATAACACAAGAAAGAGCACGCTTTTCTGCCCTATATGACCTACTTCAACTGCACGAGTCTTCTGCTTGTCTATTTCCTTAAGCATGAGACTGCATCACAATCAATGCAAAGGACTATGAAGTTTGCATTAAGTCCGACTGGTTGCCAATAGATCGTTTGGTATAGTTGGAACAGTTCTCAAACAGGCAATTCTGTGAATTTGTGCTTTTAGACAGCCGATGATGATTATTCAAAACTGAAATCATGTCGTTAGGACACAGCATTACGATTAAAGACATTTGATTACCCGAATCTTCATAATTCATTTTCATCTCCTGGCTCTTTGCTTGCATTAACTTCATTCTCCACTTGCTTATAGCATGGATGAAGAAATACAGGATGGGAAACTCCATTGTTTAAAGCAAGAGTTGCTGTTTTTTTTTTCTTATTCCACTGCGAGAGGCCAGTTTTCATTAGACTGCCACATATGTCTTAGATTTAAAGAAATATCCTAAGTTTACCTTGATCGATGTCCATTAGCTTCTGCTGAAAATCCGATATCTGTATATTTCTCAATTCCAGCTCATTCTTTAGGTTATTTAGCATACGGCGAGCATCACTATCCGGAGAATCATCATCTTCATCCGTGGACTTCTTTCTCTTTAAAAGTAAAAACACAATCAAAATAATTAATTCACTCTCCATCAATAACGTAACACAAATAATAAACACTTGTTTACCTTGTGGGGAGGTTCTCCCTTGTTGATTTGCATTTCTAGTTCTTTTATTTCTTCAGTAATCATTTTCCTATCTTCAAGTAAATTGTTGAGGTGATGAGATGCCTCTTGGAGGCTCAAGACCATTTTCAGTTCTTGGTCTATCCAGCTCTGGATACGATTGCATGCATTAGCCATGTTTTTATCTTTGCTCTCGTTTCTTCTGTCGATTCGAAGGGCCAGTGTTTCCTATAACAGATTGAAGTATCCCATGTAGAGTTTCGAATTCAAGTAACATAAGCAGCATTATTTTCAAATCTAGTTTCATTTTGGTCCTTCAAGCCAGAAGCCAGATGGATAGGCCACGTTCTCAATTATTAAATAGGACATATGCCTATTATAACTGCAGAAGGTTGATTACGATCTTTGGTAACGATGCATTGCACGAATGCTGCGGGTCACGTATATGTGACAGAAAACACGTGAAATGATGCTATTACAACGGACAGTCAAAGTTTTAATTATCACCTCAAAAAAATAAAGCCATGTAATTAATCTTTTATTTGTATGTGGATACATGTCTGCAGTCCTGGTGCACATTGAAATCACCACGCCATAGTGCTGTAGCACGCTGCTAGAGGAACCTAAACAAAATGGCACAGCCCACTGATAAAGTGGAGTATCGTGTGATGATTTGTTTCCTGCATTTAAAGGGGAACAACGCTGCAACAATCCATCATATGACAATAGTTGGGTGCCGCAGACACTTCGAGTGTGGACAAACACGTCTGAAAAACGAAGTGGCAGACCATCTCTCCATGAAGAACCAGGAATCACAAGAGAAGTGGAGGCCTCGGTGCTCGAGGGTCAGCGTATCACAATTGAGATGATAGTGGAAAAAGTGAAAGTCAGTCATGGACCAGTTTTCAACATCTTACACAACATTTTGAACATGGCAATGATAAAAACCCATTGAGCTGAGGCAGCAGCAGAATGTTGTAGCTGTTTCAGGCTAACAGATTATGTTTGTAAGGGCAAGCCATCACAGGAGCATACTGACAAAATCTCCTGAAGAGGTTACGGGAGGCTGTCAAGATGAAGCGTCGAGGGCTTCTGCCCAAAGGGGCCCTTTTTGCTCCACGAGAATGCCCCAGCTCATTCTTCACAAGACACACTCACACATGCTGCTTCTTTTGGGCTTCCTGTTCGATATTGCCTGCACTTTGGATGAAGCCTATGTCTGTCTCAACAACTGCAACAAACTTTGCATTACTTTCTACCGTCCATGTGCTGAGAAATCGTATCAAAAGAGGTCCAAGGAATGTAAGTTTTCAAAAGGATTTATGGTGATCGTGGGATATTCATACAACAGCAAGCTCACAATCGTAAGATGGACAAGAAGACTAAGGTCAACTCCCTTTACTATCAGCAGCATGTTCTCAGTCCGATTTTCCATGAGGCAATCCCCACATTGTACGGAGAGGACAAAAGCAAAGTTTGGCTGCATCAAGACAAAGTCTCCAGCCATGTGTCTGACTCAACCGTTCAATTTATGTTCGACTTGGAAGATAAAACTGGAATTCACATTATACCATGTCATGATATCCCTATCAAGTCACCAGATGCATTCTCGATGGATTTCTGTCGATTTGGATTATTAAAACGAGCCCTTGTTCGACCCAGTCCAACAACCATTAAGTGTCTGCAAACAGGAACTGAACATCAGCCTTGCCATTCTGCAGACATCTCTTCTACAATGGAAGATACAGTGCAGGGTAATAGTCCACAACCAGGGTCACCAAACAGAATGATCATTGCTGAGAACAGGGGTTTTCTTCATAAACTTTCTCCTCCAAATCGTTACCATAGTTCATAATCAATCTTCTGTAGTCACGTAAATTTTGCAGTCTAATCAATCTAACGATGGTATGTGCAACATTCCTCTGCCCATTGAAGCATGTTCACAGCATAGTACTGGAAAATTAGCAGTAAAAAAATTCTATCTTCCTCATTCCCAAAATCCTGCCTCAATTGAAATCTGAGTGTACACAGAGGAACTTCCTTTTTAATGCAGGATTTGCCAGTCAACCAACCCCTTTATGCCAGTTTTATCCAAAAAATCTGACCTGCCCATTGCAATTTTCATAAACACATACACCGATGAGCAATTACACTATGACCACCTGTTTAATACAATGTATTTGGTCGCAAAATTGATTTAACAAGGTGCTGGTAGGTAGTGCATAGTATCTAGTATCAGGCACTCACCAGCTAATTCTCCCATTACTGGACATTGCGAAGTGGTCGTGTGGTAGCACGAATTAGTTTTTCCAGGTTGAATCACAGATTGGGTTAATGTCAG
>JAHWFO010043051.1:0-26965 GCA_023313115.1 Rhysida immarginata | reverse complement strand
TAAGTTAACTATCAACAGGAGAAGCGCGAGCACGGAGATGTGGATTTCCCCGGCGGCTCTCGGATCACCCGACTGCCGCCAGCGAGATGGCGATGTCCGTGCTTTTTATCTTGATCTAATAACTTGAGTCCTGAGTCAACTATCTGGTTGATAATTTGCGCTATTATCGAGTAAATTTGGATCCTATGGCCCGCCAAATTTGAAGAGAATATCTTAATCAGTTCAGGAGTTAATTGCTTATTTCTAAGGGCTAAACTAAGACATCCGCATTTTTTGAGGTAAGTTGAAATTCGGAATGTAGCTTGGCATATACGCCTTCACTATTTGGTTTGGTTTTGATTGGCCCACTGGGGTCGGAATTTTAGGGGTGGGAGTTAGAGGGGACCAAAACGTTTACGTGTATTGAAATTTTGTATGCAGATTACTTTAACCAATATTTACATTACTATGAAGTTAGCGCCAAATTATCCCATTGGGGTCGGAGTTGTCGGGGTGGCAGTCATTGGTCTTTAGAACTATGGCAACATATGGCATGTGATATATCATTCGATCGAAGGAACCGGAAATGAAGGAACGAAAGAAGATGGAGCTCTTTTAAATAGTACTTTCGAGAAAATTAATTTTTTGATTCAAAAATTGGGGGAGGGGGGTTAAAATGCAGATAAAATGATCTCAGGGCTTCCGCTATTTTCTTATATCTTCCACTGCTAGTAACACGAATAAGTGCAAATTTTCTCCTGCAAGTTCGTTAAAAGCTAAGCTTGACTGTTTACTGACGAGCCCAACGGGAAAGACAGGCCTGGCAGCATTGAAAAATCACATCATCGGGTCTGACCAACAATCTAAAAGTCACACTGTCTTCAATTTTGTATTTTAATAATCAGTGTTTTTCGTTTGTTGGAAACAATGCCCAGCCTTTCTCGTTGGCTACGTTTACCAACGAGGCTAACGAGATAACACGGCTTGGAACAACACCTCCTATACCCTGTCCAACGAATGTTGGAGTGGGCGTGTCCAGTTAAACTTCCTATTTCAATTGTTAGACATTGTTGCCAAAGTACCGGGTGGGCAAGAAATAACGTGAGGTGTTCAGAGCTCGCTAGCGGGAATTCTATTAGGCCAAATGCAGTACACTTGGTGTATATACTTAGTGGAACATGCACTTTCGATTTCTGCAACAAAAAAAAAAAAGTACCAAAAGTCGCCATAGGGGGCGCTTATTTCAAGAAAACAATGACTACCTAATTGTCAAATGAACAAATGCCGTACAAACCAACTTTAGTAACAACAATAAACAATGTTTTATTTTTAATTCCAAATGTGTTTCGATATGACCACCAGTGTGCTGTTCCAATAGCTGCATGCGGTACGCGACATTTTCTACGGCAGCTCGCAGTATATCTGCATTAATTAGTCTGATATGTAACGTTATTTGATCCTTTAAGGTTGACAGGTCAGGAACATGTGCTCGATACACAAGGCTTTTCAAATATCGCCATAACCAAAAATCACAAGGGTTGAGATCAGGCGACCTGGGTGGCCATACCGTGGGAAATGCACGACTAAGTATTCTGTTGTCTGAAAAACGGTGGCGCACCATCCTGCATAAAAATGGTAGAATCCAGACAACCCTTTTCCTGCAATCGTGGTATCACAAAATTCTCAAGCATATCGGTATACCTGGCAGAATTGACGGAACAATCACCGGTCCACGGGGACGGATTTCTTCAAAAAAGTACGGGCCGATGATGAAAGAAGCAGTAAAGCCGCACCATACTGTTAGTTTCGGTGAATGCATAGGAGTTGGCAGACACACTTGTGGATTTGATGCAGTTGTGGGTATTGATATCACCATTCAAATAAAAATGTGCCTCATCACTCCATATGCATCATCCACTTCCATACGTGCTAAAAATCTCAACGAAAAGTCAGTTCGGGTACGTTCATCTCCAGGAAGCAATTGTTGAACAGGTGGGAGTGAGTTTATAGGGATAAAATCAAATATGGGGTATCTGTTTGGCGTGCTATTGCGTGTGCACTGCTGGTACCCTGCACAGTAGTCATCTCCCGTTCCACAACAGCAGTTGCAACTTCTTCAACGTGTTGCTGCCCGATTCGTTTGCGTCCCCGGCCTAGTTGCACTCCTAGAGTTCCGGTAGATTCAAATCGTTCAATCATTTTCCGTAAGTTCCGGAATTGACGAAGGGCAGCACTTGCATTGTCGCTCTTCTGATAAAACAACTCGACTAATAACGCCCGGTCAGGCAGAGTAAGCGTCAGCGTCAGGCCATTCGTTCGTGAATGATGGCAAATCCTCAGCCAAGCCTTTTATTGTCATGATTGCTCAACACGGAACGCGCTTATGCAAATGTATTCATTGTTTTCTTGAAATAAGCGCCCCCTATGGCGACTTTTGGTACTATTTTTTTTTTTAATTTATAAAAGAATATAAATTGCAGATAATCGACGAACTAGATAATAATTTTTAATTATGTTTTCGCGATAACTCCAACAATAGTCCTAAAATCTTATTAATAAGAGAGTAACAATTAATAAGCAAAATCTTTATTATTGTTGCGAGACAATCGCTGTTCCATTCAAATTTTCATTGCTTAAGACTCTTTGGCGATTGTGGAAGATAATCGAATAATTGGTGTTCGCTATGGCCATCGTCAAGTTCCATCCTCTGAAGGGCGCCCATTATTTCGCTTTGAAGAACGGAAATCAGAAATTTTGTCTACTTTTAGACTCAGGTTGTTTTCATTTTTTTTTCTCACTATTTCTTATTAAACTTTGAGGAGATGTAAAAGTGAAAGTCTTTGCAGGCAGTCATTATTATGGTAATGAATCTTACAATGACTTATCCTTAAAGAGGGTCATTTCAATAAAACTCTGTCGGCTGTGATTTCGAGTGAAACCTTATCTCCAGCACTACTGTGCTCTAACTGGTTTTTCTCTAGATCATTGTTTCTCCATCATCAGACTATTGCTGCCAAGCATGACATCTTAGCACTTTCCAAGTGTTCTGGTCTCTAGATTAGACCATGGTGATTCTTGGAAGGAGTTGCTGGATGTCTAGAACCTGTTAACGTACACTGAGTTAGCAAAACTCATGGGATAGTTACTTAATATCTGGTCGGGCCATAGTTGACGATACCGTGGACCATTGCCATACACGATGCCTCCCATCAGCGTGGAACAGTTGATATCGTGACTCATCTGACCATATGACGTTACGCCACTGTTGCAGAGTCCAGCCAAGATGGTGGCAAATGCACGCTGGAGTGTCCGACGACGCTGGGTAAGCATTGGCACCCGTGTAGGGGCGACGGCTGCCAAACCCGAGGGCATGCAGATTCCGACGGATTGTCCACCGAGAGACGTTTCTAGTGCGGCCAGTATTGAATTAATCTGTAATTTGCTGCAGTGTTGCGCTCCTGTCTCTCTGAATCATTCGTCCCAGGTGTCGCCGGTCACGATCATTCAGACGCCCTGTATGGTGCCTGTTGTGGACTGTGATGCCTTCATCCAGCCATTCCCGATACACCCTGGAGACAGTTGAGCGGGGAAAGCCAAATTCCTGCACCACTGCCGATATGGAACATCCCATGCGTCGGGCACGTACTATCATACCCCGTTCAAAAGACGTCAACTCGCGACGACGTGTCATTTCTGATTAATCACTTATCCAAGCTCTTCCCACAACGTCTAATGGTCCATTCCCAGAATCCGTTACCCCTGTGATTCCGTAAGCCATGCCCTTCAATCAATGTGCTTGCTGTCCCATGAGTTTTGCTAAGGCTGTGTGCTGCGACCATGGATGTACCGTCCCTCCATGTCCCAAACATGCTCAATTGGTGACAAGTCTAAAGATCGTGCTTTCCAGGAAGTCGAGTCACATGTTGGAGCGCTTCCATTCACAAACACCAAGAATGAGCGCGAGTTGTAACTGATGGAACCCCACTGAAAGCAACAGACTTTCATTCAGCTCTTTCGCGAAATGATAGTCTCTACAGGGACACGCGACTGTATCCTATTGCAAGTAAAGGATTGCAAATGGTCCGTTTTAATGGTCCATAGTACTCTGGCCCTTATCTCGCCTGTGAATGCTGTGCGAATGACTAGTGCTTCCCTTACAATCCGAAGGTCTTGTTGTGGTAAAGTAATGAGTGGGCGTCCGGAACCGGTCCATATGTGTGAGTACTTTCTGTAGACACTGCTGCCAACATTTATACACCAGAGAAACATTATGTCCACTGCGGGTCGCTATTTGCTAACAAGACCACAATTCGACCTCTCTCAAACCCCACAAGAGTACGGCTGCGTGTGTAGGACACGGCAGGTGTTGAGACTAATCTGTTACAATGCAAATTTAGCATGCAAAGAGTGGCGAGTTTATTAGGAACACCCCCCCCCTGCATGACTTCGCCTTGGCATGCATTCAATTAGCCGCTGGAAGCATCCATGTGATGTTTTGTGATGTTTGTCCATGCGAATGCAACAGCTATTCTCAGTTGATGCTTATTGGATTGTGCTGGATCCGTGCCTCGAATAACCCGATCCAGCTCATCCCAGAGATGTTCGATTGGGTTCAGAACCGATTGGGACTGTGCTGGCCAGAGGAGTAAGTTGAATTCATTATCGTGCTCCTGGAAGTATCCTCCCGATGGGGGTAACACAGTAGTCATGAACGTGTCGGCAACAATGTTAAGGTAGCCTGACCATTAAGTATCAGCGGACCAAGAGTATGTCAGGAAAACATTCCCCAGACAATTGCATAGTCTCCACCAGCCTGAACAGTGGAAACCAGACAGGAGGGGTCCATCGTTTCGTGCTGTTGTCTCCAAATTCTGCGTCGGTGCAATAAGAAACTGGATTCATCCGACCAGCAGACCTTCTTCCAGGTTGTCGGTGGTTCAGTGCTGGTGATCACGGGGAAATTGCGGTTTTGGGTTAAGATCAAAGGTACCCGGACTGGTCGTCGGCTGTTGTAGCCCATCCTTGCCAAA
The DNA here is from genome assembly GCA_023313115.1 of Rhysida immarginata. Lineage (NCBI taxonomy): Eukaryota > Metazoa > Arthropoda > Chilopoda > Scolopendromorpha > Scolopendridae > Rhysida > Rhysida immarginata. The sequence goes on along the minus strand of JAHWFO010043051.1, from coordinate 21,956 downwards.
GTTCAGAGATGTTATTCTGCGGTCCAGTGTTGTGTACTTCACGGTGAGTTGACGAGTCGTAACGTTTCTATTCGCACGAGCAACCATTCCCATCCTACGCTCACCCCTTGGATCGACGAGTCGTTTGCGACCACAGGCTTGTCTTTGGTTGGTTATTTTTTGGTTGTATAAGTCCAAAGTCTGGTAAAGTTCATAAGAGCAAGATGGGCAATAGGACTGATACCATTCGCACACGGGGGGGGGGGGGGAGGAAAGTCGGCCAAGTTTTCATGAAATGACCCTTTGTGTAATAGGAAAACCATGATAGTAAAGTAAAGATCCTTTTGCAACTACAACACCTTGAATGCTTTGTGGGCTCTGATTCCTCATCAAGGAAAGGGTATCAGCTGTCTATTTGAAGGGGTGAAGGCATATTGCCATATTCAAGGCATATTCTCCAGTTAGGATTTCTTGAACTGTTCCCATGCATTGTGGGCACAGCATGGTTTTGGCACTATCTCATGTTCTGACGGTTACCTCATGGTTATATCGTTCATTTTAGCCGACATTTCCGAAATACAGATATGTCCAGTGACTTTTGGCTCACCCTGTACATACACTCACTCACTCACTCACTACAAGTCATGGCACGCCTGCCTAAAATACTGGCCCCCTCTGGTACCAGTCCTCGGAACACATCCACAGGCACTGCAAGCCATGCCACCTCCACTGCACTCCATAACGATGCTGCTGCATTTACCAGTTGTGTTGGTGATGACCTGACAGATGACGTCCCACAAATGTTCAATGGGATTGCAATCTGGATTGGAACGTGGAGGCCAAATCATTGTCGGAAAGTCGGTAGCATGTTCCTCCAGCTACTGCCGTAAGTGGAGGCGCATTATCTTACAGTTCATAAAGGGGTGCAGGTGGTTCCCATTGCATGCCACGAGAAAACACCCCAGACCTGTATGGAGCCTCTACCTGTCCGAGTGGTCCCTACCTGAGAAGTGGGGACCATGGCATCGTGTGGCCTGCGCCAGACACGCTGAAACCGTGACTCGTCAGACCAGGCAACCCTTCGCCAGTCCCCAGCGGTCCAATGTCGATGTAGTTGGCCCAGGCTGGGCGTTGCCGACGATGTGCATCAATGAGGCGTGGGTGGCCCGTCCGCTGTCGATAGAGGCACCTCATTCCAATGATTGTGTGATATCAAGGAGTCCTGTGCACCTGCATTCCGAGAATAGAACAGCGGGATCTGTCTCATTACGGACAGGGAACCTGATTGGAGGGGTGTGCCATGACTTTTGGTGAGTGAGTGTATATGGATGAATAACTCTCTTTGATACAACCCTAGCGTCAATGAACTTCGGACACCTACCGAATTTTGGATACGTACAACGAAACTAATTGTAAACAAATGAAAATTACTTTATTGAGTGCACAGAGCTGTAGTACAACTGTCATATAGCATTTTAACATAAAAATTAAATAAGCGACTTTTTGGAATGTTCCGTTTTCAACACGTTGCAATGAACTTCGTACACCGTACCGTTTATTGCACATTACCACTGAGTGGCGTCACCTTTCCGACGAATGACGCTCCCAAGTCGTTGAGGCATGCTGGACACTAACTTCTGCGTCGTTTCTACTGGAATTTTGTCCCACTCTTCGGAAATACACGCCCGCAACTGCTGCAGTGTTCGAGGCTTCCGCTGTCTGACTTTTCGCTTTAAAATGCGCCATACATTTTCAATGGGTGACAGATCTGGGCTGCAGGCAGGCCAGTCGAGCACCCTGAAACGCTGCTGTCGTAGCCAAGCCTTGGTGTTCCGAGCAGCACGAGGCTTCGCGTTGTCCTGCTGAAAGATGCTTGATCTTCTATTGAACAACTTTTAGCAGGATGGAAGCAGATGCTGTTGAAGAATGTTTATATAGGCAGCAGAGTTAATAATGCCCTCGCAAAAGTGAAGTGATCCTGTTCCGGCTGCACTCGTGCAGCCCCACACCATCAGCGATGCAGGCTTCTGAACTTTCCTCTGGTAACAGTCGGCATGATTACTTTCGTGCTTGGTCCTTAGCACCTTGCGACCGTTGTTGTCATACATCACTGCAAAGGTGGACTCGTCGGACCACAGAACACTATTCCACTGAGCAAGGGTCCACTTTAGATGGGTTCTGGCCCATGCTACCCGGCGACGCTTAGCTACAGTGCTCATAAATGGCTTCCTCTTTGTAGCGTATAAGTCATAGTTGCATCTTCTGATGTAACGGCGGACTGTGCTTTCGGATATGGGTAGATGAAAATATTTTCGAGCCCAAAAAGTCATTTCACTTATGGGAGCATGCCTGTTTTTCACAATGTAACGTCGAAATACTCGTAGGTCCCTAACGTTCAATAATCGCTGCTTGCCTGGTGCAGTCCCTGGTTCTGTTTTCCCGATTTCTCTGAAACGCTTGATGATCCCATTAAGAGTAGAGAGAGAGAGTGGAACTGATAATTCATGGGCAATAGCTCGCTGGGATTTGTTATTCTGGAACTGCTGTATACACGTTTCTACTGGCTTATGACGTCCCATGGTTCAAAACAAGACGAATACTGTGCTCTGTCGCATGGACGGTGCTTTTAAAGCCTGATGCAAAGCATTCTGGGCGTTTCTACAGCCTTCAGGAAAGTTGTATACGCTGGCGACCCCTTGCGTACGAAGTTCTTTGAAACCTGTTGACAACGCACCATTAAATCGATTCTAAATGGATGTTGATATTGTTCCATGTACACTGAGTAAATCTATTTTCATTAGCCTGCAGTCCTCTGTATGCACTTTTCACTGTTTTTTTAACCCAATTACTTGGTGTCCGAAGTTTATTGACGCTAGGGTTGTATAAATGCGCAGTTGCTATAAATATTACTTTGTCTATGTCTAACAGACTTCATGAAAAACGAACGAAAAATGAGGAAGCTTTCTCCCAGCCAAGTAATCGATCACGGCAAGAACGAACCCTTGAAGAACTTTATAAAAGTCTTGGAAGACTCCAGCGAAGATCGACTCGAGTGCCTCCACTGTAAAGAAGGATTCAACCGCAATTCCGTGCGAGTGCTCCTCTTCCGGAAGTACCGCTCTCAGTTTCGCAAGAGCAGGAAGAGATTTTTCGGGGACAAGCAGAGGGTTCAGCAGCCGAATAAGCAGAAAGGCTTTGATGCTGCTGCTGCTGCTGCTTCAGAGAAGAGGAAGTTCCAGAAGAAAGACAATAAGTGGAACAATAAGTCTCCTAGCAGAGTAACCCGACGGAGCGACCGGTTGCGCAGTCTCAAGGAGAGCATGGAGAAGAAGGAGGAAGAGAGGCAGACTGACGTGAACGTGTCCTCCGATGAGGACGATTCCTTTTTGAGGGCAAGGAAAGAGACCGTCGACAGCAACCAGAAGGTGTTGCAGTACCTCAACTCTGATTGGTCTAGCCAGTTAGAAGACTGTACTTCTGGGGGCTCATTTGAGACATCCGAGTCTATGGAAGGATATCAGACCGTTTATCAAATGTGTGACGAGGAGAAATTCGGCATTGTCGAAGTATGCGATAGTCATTGTAGCAGATTTAATAACAAACAGGAAATGTAATTAGTAAAAGAAAGGCCTTCCTGTTTTAGGACGGTCTTACCTTATACAAATTTCTTTTGTAGCATTGATGGAATAAATGGCTATGTTCAACTATACTCTTTTGTAGCATTTCTTTTCTTCTACATCCATCCGCCATCTTGAATCTAAGTCAATTTCTTTTAATGGAAAGGGGGTCGTGTGATATATCAAATAACATGCGCATTTTCTGACAATTTCATTCCTGTAAACAGATTTGAAGTAGCAGTTATGGTTCACAAGTTACAACACATTTTGTTTGGAATTACAGGCTGGACTGTTCTCCATAAAGGTTTACAGTCATTTAATGTGTTCAACATGGTGTCCCTCTTGACGAAGGACGCCAAAACCATGGGGTGCCGGTTGTTAAAATCTGTAGCTATGACACGGCAACTTCGTTCTCCAGACATCAAAATGACAGCCCTCAATTCTCTCCTCCGTGATCAAAGCCATCTTCAGTTACCTGCTACAAAATGAAACAAAATGTGTTGTAACTTTTGAACCATAACTGCTACTTCAAATCTGTTTACAGGAATGAAATCGTCAGAAAATGCGCATGTTATTTGATATATCACACGACCCCCTTTCCATTTAAAAAAAATTGACTTAGATTCAAGATGGCCGATTTCTAAATTCGGTACATACTGTAAAAGATAGACCACGTCACCCATATCTTACTGGAATATTCAGATTTCTCAGTTCCTGCAAGGTTTTCGAAAAAACAGGTTGTACTACGCCTTTTGACTCACCCTGTATAATAAATCTGTGGATATTGTTAGGGCAGGCATGAAAATACCAGGTAACCTCATAAGTGTATCGATAGTCCTCAAAGTAATCCCCATTGGCATATAGCACCTTCTGTCAGCATGTCTCCAGTTGATCAATCTCCTGGCTGGTAACTTGCCAGTCTTGGACTCAAAGAAGTATGTCTACAAAATGAAACAAAATGTGTTGTAACTTTTGAACCATAACTGCTACTTCAAATCTGTTTACAGGAATGAAATTGTCAGAAAATGCTCATGTTATTTGATATATCACACGACCCCTTTTGCATTGAAAAAAAATTAACTTAGATTCAAGATGGCCGATTTCAAAATGGCGGCCATATCACACCTCACCCATACCTTACTGGAATATTCAGATTTCCCAATTCCTGTAAGGTTTTCGAATAACAAACCTCTATTTACTTACCTAATAGATTCTTTTATGTCCTCTTTGTAACACAAAGTATCGATGTCTATTGCAAATTAACAAAATCCAAATTTTTTAAAGTGTTGAGTAGAATTCGACTTCGGATTCTTAAAGACCATCAAAAAGTAGAATAGGAATGTCTGCAAGACCCACTCTCTATCTTTCTGCAATTTCACACTTTCAGGGTCTCTGTCTCCTAAACGGTTGGATCAATTGAAAAAACGCCAAGAATAAAACATTTCTCGAGTATTGTGTACAATCTGAAAATACCATTAAAAATACGGGTTCCTATTTAAGATTTTAAAGTTACCCCCTCCCCCAGCCCCCCCTCACAAGGAGGGGGGGGGGGTAATTTTTTAACTAATATTCAGTTATCTCAAGATAAATGTCTCATCCTGTATATACGAGGGTGGGCTGAAAAGTAATGCCTCCATGGCTGTAACTGATACTCCCATTTGTCCTCTATGTAATGCACTATTCACTTTTCGACATAGTCCCCATCCCTTTCCACGCATTGTAGCAACGCGTGACTAGTCGGGTGAACCCGTCGGAGATGAATTCGGGGTTGTTGTCGACACCAAGACCGAACGGCAGGTTTCACCTCGTCGTCAGAACGCAACTCGTGCCCCTTAAGGTGCTCTTTCCTCTTTGGGAAGTGGTGGAAGTCGCAAGGTGCAAAGTGTTTCGTTTTTGAAGTGCAGTTTTTCATCTTTGAACTGTAGGCGCTGCAACTCCCTCTGATGTGTGGCGTTATCGTGCTGCAGAAGAGGATCCAAAGCTGTCATTCAATCCTCGTGTCGACATGGGGTGCAGCAACCATGCGCCGACTGTTCAGGGTGCGTTCAGCGATAATGACGGATATACGTCTGTTGGCACCACGGTCGATGACTCGTGACCCTTTACAGTGATGGCGTTGGGACACGATTTCTGTCCCCGCTGTCCACTCTTTGTACACCTTCACTACAGCGGACCGTGAACAGTTCACAAATCGCAATAGCCGTTTCGGAGATGGTGTCACCCTCGCTGCGATAGCCTATTATCATCCCTTTTTGGATGTCCGTTAAATCCGGACGTTTACCCATCTTGAGGCTCGTGCATCTGCAGTTTGATGCAGCAGCTTTAAAGCTTTCTCAGCCTGTTATGCAAATTTTGCAACGTGTAATCGTTGTTGGAGCAATTCACTTCTTTGGGTTTGCAATACAGGGTGTTTCAAAATTATGTACAATAAATTTAGTGACATATTCTTCAAGTCAAAAGAAGACGAAAATGTTGTATAGCACTTTGTCTGGAAACGATTTATTTACGCGATATAGCCAACTAAACCCGTGGCTCCAAATTACAGGAATTGTTCAAAGAGCCCGCCACCGTCTGATGTCATGGAAGAGTTCGTCGCCAGTATTACGAACGGTTTGGCATGCATTTTCAATTCGTTGTCGCAGATCCATAATGTTAGGAACTTATGTGCTGTAGACGATCGTTTTCATATGACCCCACAGAAAAAAAGTCCAAGGGATTAAGGTCGGGTGGTCTTGCAGGCCAGGCTACCTATCCACCGATTCGTGTATGCAGCATTAACGTGTGCTGGAGCGCCATCATGCATGAACCACATGTTAGATCTTATCAAAAGAGGAACATCTTCCAGTAATTGTGGCAATGCATTCTGCAGAAACAAAAGATACGTTCGCCCATTCAATCGTGGCGGCAACACATAAGGGCCAATTAAGTTATTTCCGACAATTCCACACCAAATGTTCACGGAGAAACGCTCTCGATGCGCTCGAGCTCTGGTAACGTGCGGGTTAGCATCTGCCCAATGGTGCTGGTTGTGGGAATTTACGATTCCTGTCCGGGTGAAGGTTGCTTCGTCCGTGAAAAGTATCTGGCTGAGACAACTAGGGTCTTCAGCATGATGACGTTGTATCCATTGGCAAAATCGTTGTCGGTGTGGATAGTCCGTTGGGTTCAGTGCCTCAACCAGTTGCAGGTGGTATGGATGCAAAAGCTGACGGTGAAGAAGGGTGCTTGTCTGTGGTTCATCGTGTATGATGTCAATTATCACATCCTCCTCATCCGGAGAATGTGCTACAGGCCGCCCTTGTCCTGTTTGACGGCCAAAGGAACCACGCTCCCTCAAATGTCTGTCGACAGATACAAATGTTGGGTTATTTGGCAAACGTCTATTCGGAAAGCGTTCTTGGTAGAGTCTTCTTGCTTCCACAGCATTTCCGTCCGCAAGACCATACATTAGGTGCATGTCAGTGTATTCTGCACTGGAATACGTGTACATGACTTTTTTTTACGTAAATGGTAATGCGTATGTCAAAGCACGCAAACGTTGTGAAATTGCTATTCCTAGTGGATGTAGAGTAATGGAAACAAGCGTACACAACTAATGGAACAACCCTAAAGTAGGTTTAAATGGAACAAACCACTCAACGCTGGAACTGCTAAATATCGTCCGCTAACTACCGTGCTTCCCTACTCTATCATATTGGATTACTCGCAAACAAATCGTTTCCAGACAAAGTGCTATACAACAGTTTCGTCTTCTTTTGACCTGAAGAATACGTCACTAAATTTATTGTACATAATTTTGAAACACCCTGTATGATTTGATACTTGTTCCGTTGCAAGTCATTTAGCGATGTTCAAGCTTCTTAGATGCATTATTAAGACACACACCAATCTTAACCTTTAATCTGTGGCCAATACGTTCCAATACGTTCTAATTCCTTTGGATAATGTTAATTTTCTCCAGTGTCCTCTGAATCTAAAAAAAATCAGCACTGTTGTATAAGGACGCCTTCGTCAGGGATTTCTACAACGTCTACAGGAAAGTCTACTGTAGTTGGCGGCTCTATATGTAATGCACTTCCATGCTGCATGGTTGCCATCTACGTACTAAGATTCGATCACGCAATTCACTCGAGTCTAATTGGTGAAAGAGCAGAATGAACTGTTCTGATTGAGCAGAATCTCTCGGCTGTCTTGACTGTGAAGAAAAACTATCAGGTTGTTGCATATCAAATGTCGGATTGCAGAGGTCCCTCTAGAAAGGACACCTTCACACGTGCTATTCGAAATAACCCCCATTGCGATCCAAACATTGTTGCCAACGATTTGGCAGCTTCTCGAGCCCTCTCCCATAGAATCCATGGTCAGGGGACTCAATAAACTCCCCGAATGCGTTTTCGACGTCTGCTTGGGTTAGGAATGTTTTCCTCCGGAAAAACTTGTCCAGGCTCTGGAAAAGATGGTAGCCGGTAGGGGAGAGGTCCGAGAGTACGGAAGTTCCACCAAACTGTAACCATGAGCTTCCTTGGGTGCAACGGGGAACTGTCGCAGGGTTCATCAGCATCCAGCCACTGTGCTGACCGTTTCCTATTGTCTTATAGGAACCACTTCTGATCGCAGGTGACACCTCCAACCGACGCTCTTTTTGGTTTTCCGTAAGGTCACGTGGGACTCATTTGTCCTGCTTTTTCACCGATACTGATACAGCATGATCCCCTGCAAGGTCTCAAACAGCTTTTGACAGGTCCTCTTCCAGATCAGCGTCATTCACCAACGTTGGAGAGTAGGTTCGTTTATGGTGCCTACACCGAATACCTTATTGACGTTTCGAGAGGCTTTGGGTGCAGTATGAGTCATGACTATCTTCGCTTGGGTTCAAACGCTATTAAATATCATCGCACACATGCAAATTTCAGGCAGCTGGTTGCTGATCGCTTTAACTCTAGGAATGTACCACTTTGTTATGGATACTTGCTACGAAACGTGGAAACCGTGCTGAAGCTTGGAACCCTCCTTGGACCTGATAAATTATTTATGCTATTTACGAACAAGCGCACGTACGCACGCAAGAATGCACGCACTCACGAAGGAACATGTATTGTTGTAATCGTTGATGTTATAACAATTGAACGAACATCTATTGCTGCGTTATTCTTTCGAGTTCGCGCTAAATAGTCTGAGCAGCAATCCAACCTTCATTGTTTCTATCTTGGATTTTAAAAATCTGTAATCACTAGGGAACATCACGTGCCAAGATTCAGAGTGTAGAGAAAATTCCCGAAACAGTCGAATAACTTTAGACTAACAAAAGGTGCTAGAGCCATAGCAGTGAGATCTAGCTATAGGAAAGTGGCCGATTGAATAAAAGTACTCCCAGCGCCCCTAGTGTAAGCGCTGAGAAGCTACGAAAAACTAACTTTGGAGTCATGGTAGATGGAGAAAATGTTCCAATTACAAAGATGTAGGGTGTCACCGATTATCTTCCCCATCACTGACAACGCTCGCCAGTTTGAAATCGCCACCGTGTTTGCGCTGGCGAGAGTTACCCACTTCTCTAGGGGGATCACTACTTCCATTTTTAATGAGGTCAAGAGAAAGGCACTGAATAGCAACCTGGATCAGCGTACCAAGCCTGAAGACTTCGCCACTTTCACCTACAGCGGACATAATGCCTATTATTTTTCATGTCTTTGTTGAAATTCAACAGCCGGCTCGCAAAATCTTAAGAAGTTCAACAACCGGCTCCAGCACACCACTGGATTTATAGGCCAGAATGCACTGAACACAATGCAGTTTATTTGAAAATGATAGAACAACCCAGTGTTGAGTAATTAAGAAAATCGTAGATAAACAGCATGAGGACTAAAACAAATATGACAGCCATTTTTAAACTGGACACAGTACACTATCAAAACATAAAGGAACGCACCCGTGAAATATGATTTTTTTTTCTGAGATAGCCAAGCAACCAATTACTTTTTTTTTCCTAGTGCACTTGTCATGGAGCAATGGTAGAGTAGCCTTTAATGTACAGCGTCGATTTATAAAAACTTAAAATTGAAAATTTCCACCTTGATCCCAGTATTAGAAGCGCTGCTCTTCCTTTCATTTCGTTTTTCTGCCTCGTCACCTGCCGTGAGGTTTTTATGGCGGTCGACGAGGGTTTTTGGGGCCCAATTTTGTCGGGGCGTGCAATCGGTTCATTATTGGTTCTGAACGGAGAAAGGCAGAGCTCACCTACGCCACCTCTAATAGAAAAACACCCGAGTCTAAGGGAAAACGGATCTTGTGGGGTTTCCACGGAGAATCAAATTGAGATTTCCTTCCATCACTGAGAGACGGTGTTCTTTAGAAGAAAATAAAAGATTTCGCAATTCCAAAGAAAGTTTTAGAGAAATTTAATTTAAAATTTGGGATGAAAGAACTAGAACAAAAATAACAAAAATTTTTAAATTTCATAATTACACTACCCCACAGAGAAAATTCAGCATATTGAATAGTGAGATATACAGGGTGTTTCAAAATTATGTACAATAAATTTAGTGACATATTGTTCAGGTCAAAAGAAGACGAAAATGTTGTATAGCACTTTGTCTGGAAACGATTTATTTACGCGATACAGCCAACTAAACCCGTGGCTCCAAATTCCAGGAATTGTTCAAAGTGCCCGTCTGATGTCATGGAAGAGTTCGTCGCCAGCATTACGAACGGTTTGGCATGCATTTTCAATTCGTTGTCGCAGATCCATAATGTTAGGAACTTGTGTGCTGTAGACGATCGTTTTCACATGACCCCACAGAAAAAAGTCCAAGGGATTAAGGACGGGTGATCTTGCAGGCCAGGCTACCGGTCCACCTCGACCTATCCACCGATTCGTGTATGCAGCATTAAGGTGTGCTGGAGCGCCATCATGCATGAACCACATGTTAGAGCTTATCAAAAGAGGAACATCTTCCAGTAATTCTGGCAATGCATTCCGCAGAAACAAAAGATACGTTCGCCCAGTCAATCGTGGCGGCAACACGTAAGGGCCAATTAAGTTATTTCCGACAATTCCACACCCTCACAGGGAAACGCTCTTGATGCGCTCGAGCTCTGGTAACGTGCGGGTTGTGAGAATTTACGATTCCTGTCCGGGTGAAGGTTGCTTCGTCCGTGAAAAGTATCTGGCTGAGACAACTAGGGTCTGCAGCATGACGACGTTGTATCCATTGGCAAAATCGTTGTCGGTGTGGATAGTCCGTTGGGTTCAGTGCCTCAACCAGTTGCAGGTGGTATGGATGCAAAAGCTGACGGTGAAGAATGCGCCAAACAGATGAGTGGATGTGGTTCATGATGTATGATGTCAATTATCACATCCTCCTCATCATCCGGAGAATGTGCTACAGGCCGCCCTTGTCCTGTTTGACGTCCAAAGGAACCACGCTCCCTCAAATGTCTGTCGACAGATACAAATGTTGGGTTATTTGGCAAACGTCTATTCGGAAAGCGTTCTTGGTAGAGTCTTGTTGCTTCCACAGCATTTGCGTCCGCAAGACCATACATGAGGTGCATGTCAGTGTATTCTGCACTGGAATACGTGTACATGACTTTTTTTTTTACGTAAATCGTAATGCGTATGTCAAAGCACGCAAACGTTGTGAAATTGCTATTCCTAGTGAGTGGATGTAGAGTAATGGAAACAAGCGTACACAACTAATGGAACAAGCCTAAAGTAGGTTTAAATGGAACAAACCACTCGACCTAGTGTTGGGTCGAAACGCTGGAACTGCTAAAATATGGTCCGCTAACTACCGTGCTTCCCTACTCTATCATATTGGATTACTCGCAAACAAATCGTTTCCAGACAAAGTGCTATAGAGCATTTTCGTTTTCTTTTGACCTGAAGAATATGTCACTAAATTTATTGTACATAATTTTGAAACACCCTGTATTGACTGGCCACATTATTATGACCACCCTATCAGTACTTTGTTGGACCACATTTTGCGTTCAATACCCCTTGAAATACAAGGTAAAATCTTCCTCATGTTCTTGAAGCCACTCCTGCATAAGACAGAAGTTGAGTGAAAAGGAGTGGCCATCAACATGATAGAATGAACTTGATCAGCAACGACACTTATAGTGCCCGGCACGAAAGAAAAAGGTAACTGGCGAATGCTTAAATGAAAAACACTCGTTCAACCAATCAGAAACGAACAGGAAACGGTGTATTACTTATTCCTGGCATCAGTATTAAGTAATAAACAAAGTTTTTCGTTTGTGTATTTTACTTGCTTTCTTACTTCCAGTTGAAGTTTGATAATCAAAACACGTCACTTCCAGTCATTTCCGACTTCATTTGACGTATCTTCCGGTCAGTGCTGGATTTATACATAAGCAGACTAAGCACGTGCTTAGGGCCCCGTTAGACTAAGTATGTGAATAGGGGCCCCCGAATCCTCAAAAAAACAGAGGATTTATACTGAGGAAGGTGTGCAGTGCTTAGGGCCTCTAAAGGTACTAATCCGGCCCTGCTTCCGGTAAACGTCTATATGCATTCACTTCCGGTTCTGGTAATCGCAGAGCGTCCCGGTTTTGCCTTTTGAAAATCTGGTACACGGCCTCCACCCAACCTTGCGTTGTTTTTTAACATACATCTTGGGTTGCTTAGTGTTTTTTTGGGGGGGGGCGGTGGAAGAAAAATTTAGTTTTTATTTTTGGTGGGAACGTGTTTTTTTTTTCACTCGAAAGCGATCTCCTTTAGATTTAATGGCGCCGACTTCCTTCTTCCAGATACGCAACGCCATCTGGTGGTAGCGGTTGAAGTCAGGCACGGAGAAGCAGACGATGGTGAAAATGGTCAATAGAAAAATACTGACCATTAGATAACCTCTCTCAACAGACGAGGCTGATGGTTCGTTACTGGAACTACTTTCAAAGCAAATTCCGTGTCTAAACTGATTGCTGTCGTCATGGTTTCTTAATTGAAGGAACCATGGCTGTCATTTAAAGCGAGGCCTGGCTTCAAGCGCTGTCGCTAGATGGCGTTGCGTGTTTGGAAGACGGAAATCGTCGCCATTAAAGTTAGCGGAGATCGCTTTCGAGAGGGGGAAAAAAAGCCGTTTCCACCATAAATAAAAACTAAATTTTTCGTCCACCCCCCAAAAAACACTAAGGACACCCCCCCAATTACCTTTACTGCTTTCTATTAAGTTTTTTTTTGTTTAAATTTGAATATTCCAGATCGTAAATTGGATTACAAGATTCGTATGAGGCAGACAGCAGCAGATGACCAAAATTTAATTCGTGGATTTTAATAATGTACTTCCTTACTATTTACTTTTTTTTTAAAATTTTATTTTAATATTTATAAAGTTGTTCAGCGCTGAATAAGAACTGGAAATATATCTCGAAGATGAGGTTTTATGGTGTTCATTGCGGTTTTTAAAAATTGAGATAGATTTTAGATTTGAAGTTTCAGTTTTCTGCTTGGTTGAAATTTCAGTTGCAGCTCAGTTTTGGTTTATTGTAGTTGAGTCGTAATTTTCAGGTGAAGTTTCTCCTTTTAGGTCCTGGATTGTTTCGGTGAGTAGATTTCGCTCTTTCTATTTCAGCCTTGAGGATCTTAAATTTGGATTTATAAATTTACTTTCATGTTATTAAAGAGTAAGGAATTTAAACTTAAGCATATATTTCAAATTTTATACAGTAGCGCTCAAAAATTAGTACACTTTCATGTTTATTGCTATAATACTCTCAAAAATTAAGAACATATAACTAAACTTTGTATACATATTATCTATATAAATATACAAAAGAAAAACTAGAAATAAGGTCACTGTTATTTGTATTTGCGAGGACACCATTAAAAATCATAAAATAGTACACACGCAAAAAAAAAAATCCCAAAAATGAAGTAAATACAATGAAAAAAAAGAGTTAGCAGATCAATAACAGCTTTGTAGCGGGCTGGCATTGAATCAATTAGTTTAGTGATTTTGGCCATTGGAATTTTTTCCCATTCTTTTCATAAAATTTCAAATTTTTCCATTATCTGAATTTCGTGCTTTCTGTGACTTGAATCAGTCTTTGACCACACAAGCGGTATGTTTGGAATCATTGTCTTGCTGATAAATCCATCCACGAGGCATATTTGCTTTGGCAAAAGGAAGCATATGTTGCTCTAAGATATTCTTATATACTATTTTGTCCTTTATTCCATCGATCTTTATCAGCGGGCCTACCCCTTTATGACTGAAACAACCCCATACCATAGTGGATCCACCATGTTTAACGGTTGGTAATTGGTATTTTGGATCAAATCTATGGTACGTACTGGATACCATCAGATCCGAATAGTAAAAACTTCGATTCATCACTAAAAAGCACTTTATTCCATTTTTTGGATGTCCACTTCAAATGATCTTTGGCAAATTCGAGGTGGGCTATCCGGTTCTTCTTGGAGGTCAAAGGTTTTTTCACGGGACATCTGCCAAACAAATCTGCATCCCTCAGGCATCTTTTCGTGGTACTCACACTAAAGTTAACATTATGGAAGGTTGCCATTTCGTTGTTATTAAGGTCAACTGCAGTTTTCTTCGGGTCAGCCTTAGACAGCCGTATCGAGACTTTATTTTCTCGTGGAGTTGTTGATTTTGGTCGGCCGACCCTGGCTTACGAGTTCCATATCCTTGCGTGCGAAAACGCTGAAAAATTCTTGCCACCGTGGACTTTGGAACTTGAAATTGCTCCGAAACTGAGGTGTACGAGTTGCCATTGTTGATTGCATCTATAATGTGCTTTTTTATTGAAGACTAGAAGAGGTACCCGGCGTTGCCCGGGATTATTACACTTGGGATGTAAACAGAACAATCTCAAAAATTAAAATAAATTTTGCAATATCTTAAAAATAAACACATGAAAATGCTTAGAATTAATACAGTAAAAATTCTTAATGAAAATTCGAAAAAAATCTTTTTAAAGGCTCACAATGGCTGGACCTCCAAGGATGCCACTGCTATTTTAAATAATTTCTTACTCACGTAATCTTACCTCAGATGTATACTTAGTGTTGTTGCAATTCCACTCTTCTCTCGATGTGTTGAAGCAAAATTTGGCCATTCCACTCATTTCCAAAAAAGTTGGGACAGTGCAACATATAAGAAGAACTCCAACACATTTGTTTGGATTATTGTTTTGCCGTTTATTTCAACGCATTACAATACATAAACGATAAATTAGGCATCGGATCACATATCTTCTTATATGCTTAAAGAAAGATACAGGTGGTTTTCACAAAAAAGTTGGGACAGCACGGCGTCACCTCTCCTCTCGATGACACACTGTAATCTTCTGGGCATCGATGACACCAATCTTTCTAACCCCGTAACCGGAATTCTGTCCCATTCCTGTTGGATATAGGTTTGCAGCTGTTCAACTGTCTGGGGTCGTCGCTGTCGTAGTTATCGTTTAATAAGACGCCAAACGTTTTCTATAGGCGACAGATCCGGGCTGCAAGGGGGTGACGTAGCCATGCTGCATGCGGTCTGGCGTTGTCTTGTCGAAATATACACTGACGTCGTCCAAACAGGCGCCTCTTAGATGGCACCATAGCTTGTTCCAGGATCTGTATATACGCTTCAGCATTGACGGTGCCATTGCAGATGTGCAAGTCTCCCATTCCATAGCCACTAATACAGCCCCAGACCGTGACAGACGGTGGTTTCTGTACCGAACGCCTGTAGCACGCGGGAATATCCTGTTCGTCTTTGGTCCGGAGCGTACGGCGTCCATTATTTCCGTAAACAATCGTAAAAGTCGATTCGTCGGACCACAATATGTTCTTCCAGCGTGCTTGGGACCGATTGCGATGGGCTCGAGCCCACATCAGACGGCGACGTTGCTGTCGTTTGTTGACGTATGGCTTCCGTCGTGCACAGTATAACTTAAGTTTGCATTTGTGGATGCACCGGCGTACAGTATTCGACGATAATGGCTTCCCGAAGAAATCGCGGGCCCACGTGGCTATGTCCGTAATCGCAGCATTCCTATGCGTGACGCAGTGACGTCGGAGGATCCGAAGAGCTCGAGCATTCAGAATAGGTTTTCTACCTTGGCCTTTCCGAACTGTGATCTCACCACTATCTCGGTAGCGCTTGATAATATTCTGTACTGTAGATGATGACAGGTTAAATCTTCTGGCTATTGCACGCTGAGAAACGTTGTTTGTGAATTCTCGAACGATTCGAACACGAAGAGCTTCGCTAACTGGCTTGCCTCGACCCGTCGTTCCGAATAAGTTACCTGAACGACGGGTGGCAACTGTTATTTCTACGGAATGTAGTACGACGTCATCAATTCGGAAGGTTCCACTACTAACGGCGCTTTCTACAACGTATGTCCCTACTATTTTGGAACGTGTTGCAAAACCCCCATTCAAAATGAACTGTGTGGTACGATACACAGTATATTTATGGCATTTCATAAACGTATCTGCTATTTTGTATTCGCGAGAAAGTTTTGTTACATCATCCCTTTTTGTTTTTTCTATAGATTTTGCACTGTCCCAACTTTTTTGGAAATGAGTATTGTAACTAAAGAATAAAATATTATCCTTGTTAATTCTAGTCAAAATTTTGGTTTAATTTTAAAATACGAACTTAGAAATTTAACATTGACTCCTTTGGAAACTACCCTCGGCTTGTATGAGTGTATAATAATAATAATAATAATAATAATAATAATAATAATAATAATAATAATAATAATAAGAACATTTCGTAATAAAGATTTTGATGCAGTATTTTATGTATCTATAATTTGTTTTCTTATAATTCCTATAGCATTTGGCATTTGCTCGGTATTAAATAATGAGAAACAGTGTTCTTCTTTGGCTTCCAAGTCGTTGCTGTTTGTGCATCGCAATTGAAAGACTCGTCTCCGCAAGGAATTTCTCCACAGTAGAGGACTTATCTAATAAAAAGGTACACCGTTTTAAATTTAATCTATCTATATATATAAAGAAGAATGTTTGTCTGTGGGTGGGTCTGTGGGTCTGTGGGTACGTTTTTTATACAAATCTACAGTTTTATTCCGATCTTGATGAAATTTCGCATACATGACCTTCAAAGCATGAGGAAGGTCACTGTCTACTTCAGATTTCGAAAAAATAATAATTATTGATAAAAAATCGATATTCATGGTTATGGCAGGGCATATTAATGAGAAATATCGCATGACCAACAATGCAAGACAAAGTTTTTGCAACAATGGTATCAACACGCAATTCACAAACACACTGCACGGACCAACAATATATATCTCATGACCAACAATGCAAATAAAAGTTTGTGCAACAATAGGTATCAACAATGGTTTCAACACGCAATTCACCAATAACAATGAGCTCAAAATGATGATGCAATGATAAAGCAATCCTTTCCAAGAATTATAACAATGAACATAAAATGATGATGCAATATGGATAAGTTTCAATTTGTAACAATGCATAGAATTCCTGTTATTCAGGTTTTTCTTAGAAAAGAGAGTTCTTAGTACTTAACAATTTCTTGAAAATCTTTAAAAATGATCAGTAGCTGGAGATAATGAAGAGTTAGCAGACTATTGAGAAAGAGTGGAAAGACGACAGAGAAAGCAAACCTTTAGCTCCGTGCTGTATTGAGTAAATGGGAAGCAACTAAATAGAAGAATTGGCGACCGCTAGACTACCCAAAGTGACGAAAGGCCAAATTTTGCTTCAACACAACGAGAGAAGAGTGGAAATTGCAACAACATCAAGTGTACATCTGAAGTAAGATTACCTGAGTAAGAAATTATTGGAGCGGTCCATCCATTGTGAGCCTTTAAAAAGATTTTTTTCGAATTTTCATTAAGAATTTTTACTGTATTAATTCTAAGCATTTTCATGTGTTTATTTTTAAGATATTGCAAAATTTAATTTAATTTTTTGAGATTGTTCTGTTTACATCCAAGTGTAATTATCCCGGGCAACGCCGGGTACCTTTGCTAGTCTTCTATATATATAAAGAAGGATGTTTGTGTGTGGTTGGTTGGGTGGGTGGGTCTGTTTGTCTGTATGTTTTTTATACAAATCTACAATTTTATTCCGATCTTGATAAAATTTCGCATACATGACCTTCAAAGCATGAGGAAGGTCACTGTCTACCTCAGATTTCGGAAAAATAATAAATATCGATAAAAAATCGATATTCATGATTATGGCAAGGCATTTTAATGAGAAATATCTCATGACCAACAATGCAAGGCAAAGTTTGTGCAACAATAGGCCCATTGTGTTCGCATCAACAATGGTATCAACGCGCAATTCACCAATAACAATGAGCACAGAATGATGATGTAATGTTAAAGCAATCTTTGCAAGAATTATAACAATGAACATATAATGATGATGTAATATGGATAAGTTTCAATTTGTAACAATGCATAGAATTCCTGTTATTCAGGCTTTTCTTAGAAAAGAGAGTTCTTAGTACTTAACAAATTCTTGATAATCTTTAAAAATGATGAGTAACTGGAGATAATGGAGAGTTAGCAGACTATTGAGAAAGAGTGGAAAGACGACAGAGGAAGCACTCCTTTAGCTCCGTGATGTATTGAGCAAATGGGAAGCAAGTAAATAGAAGAATCGGCGACCGCTAGACTGCACAAAGTGATGAATGGCCAAGTTTTGCTTCAACACATCGAGAGAAGAGTGGAAATTGCAGCAACACTAAGTATACATCTCAGGTAAGATTACGTGAGTAAGAAATTATTTGGAGAGGTCCAGCCATTGTGAGCCTTTAAAAAGATTTCTTTCGAATTTTCATTAGGAATTTTTACTGTATTAATTCTAAGAATTTTCATGTGTTTATTTTTAGGATATTGCAAAATTTAATTTACATACAAGTTTAATTATCCCGGGCAACGCCGGGTACCTCTTCTAGTTACTTCTAAACTAGCTTATATGCCCGGCATTGCTCGGCCTGCTTGTGTGATGAAATTTTGCAATATCCGAATTGGAATTTGAGTATGAAAAATCCTTCGAATTAATACAGTAAATATTCACTTTGGAAAGTTTTGGATTTTTTCCATCATTGTGATAGTGTTACAGAGCTGTGTGTTAAATTTCAACTTTATAACTTAGTCCAAGTTGCATTGTAAAATTACAAATATTGTGCTTTATACATTGAGTGGCCAGTTCATTAGGAACGGTTACCTTACACATGATCGAATCTCACTTCTTCGAATCGGCAAACCTCACTTCGTCGAACCGGAAGTGAATCGGAAGTTATTTCCTACCACTCTACCAAACCTCCACAGAGTAGTTGTTATACAAGGTGGTCCTTAAGTCTGTCCCCCCCCCCCTTTTATTTTTTGAACCGAAGCAGATATGTCAATTTTGATGAATCTAATGATTAGGCAGTTGTGGGTGGCCTATCTCATGGTGCACTTTTCGTCATCCCAAATATGCAAATTAGGACACATTCAAAATTTATCTCAAAAACCGTAAGGGATAGAGAAAAAAAACCCAATTTCAAACTTGTTCAGCATAAATAAACAAACAAAACAAAAAAAAATCATCCAAATCGGACCAACCAATCACCCACAATCAGAAGATCATGTTGACCATTTCCGAAACAGTGTGGCTTGCCATCCTGGAATTGTTCTGTCTTCTGTGTGCTGAAACGTGCCTTTTATTTGCTTTTCCGCATGAAAGTGATAGTGAGTATGGTAATTTATGTTAATTTTTTGATTTGCATGCTTTACATGGTGGAAATATCAACATTCAGTTTTCCTTGTGCAGTGTTCACCACGTGATTGTGGGTGATTAGTTGGTCCGATTTGGATGATTTGTTTTTTGTTTTGTTTGTTTTTTTATGCTGAACAAGTTTTCAATTGTTTTTTTTTTCTCTATCCCTTACGGTTTTTGAGATAAATTTTGAATGTGTCTTAATTTGCATATTTGGGATGATGAAAAGTGCACCATGGGATAGGCCACCCACAACTTCCTATTCATTGGATTCATCAAAATTGACATATCTGCTTCGGTTCAAAAAATAAAAGGGGGGGTTCAGACTTTTGTATTCACCCTGTATACAGGGTGTTTTTGAATTGAGTACAGATTTTTTGGGAGATGATAGAAGAGGTCCTTAGAAGTATTTTTTGTCATATGAACATGGGGTCCCCGCAGCTCCGTTTACTTCCAATACTGCATTGAACAATCAAATGACACCGGGACGCAGTGTGCATTGGTAGTATATGACATTTTGAGAGAATTGCTCCGATGAGCAGTGCCTGAATTGTTTTTAATCTGTA
The DNA here is from genome assembly GCA_023313115.1 of Rhysida immarginata. NCBI lineage: Eukaryota > Metazoa > Arthropoda > Chilopoda > Scolopendromorpha > Scolopendridae > Rhysida > Rhysida immarginata. The sequence goes on along the minus strand of JAHWFO010043051.1, from coordinate 2,046 downwards.
ATTCCAAGTTTTTGGCTAATTAGGTTGTTAGTGATTTATGGTAACAATTAGCATATACAGGGTGAGTCGCAGTACACCCTGTTTATTCGAAAACCTTGCAGGAATTGGGAAATCTGAATATTCCAGTAAGGTATGGGTGAGGTGGTCTATCTTTTACGGTATGTACCGAACATGGCCGCCATCTTGAAATCGGCTATCTTGAATCTAAGTCAATTTTTTTAAAAAGGAAAGGGGGTCGTGTGATATATCAAATAACATGAGCATTTTCTGACAATTTCATTCCTGTAAACAGATTTGAAATAGCAGATATGGTTCAGAAGTTACAACACATTTTGTTTGGAATTACAGGCTGGACTGTTCTCCATAAAGGTTTACAGTCATTTAATGTGTTCAACATGGTATCCCTCTTGGTCAAGGCACATTTGAAGGCGCTGAATCCAATCGTCATGCACTCGCAGAAGGATTTCAGCAGAAATGCTGGCACGCGCTTCTTTAATGCGTTGCAGGAGATGGTGTCTGTTTCTGAAACAAAATGTGTTGTAACTTTTGAACCGTAACTGCTACTTCAAATCTGTTTACAGGAATGAAATTGTCAGAAAATGCTCATGTTATTTGATATATCACACGACCCCCTTTCCATTGAAAAAAAATTGACTTAGATTCAAAATGGCTGACTTCAAGATGGTGGCCATGTTCGGTTCATACCGTAAAAGATAGACCAGAAAGACCTCCAATTTCACACAACACTGCCAGGTACTTAATTAAGAAGTTCTGAGAAACTGGGACTGTGGTTGACGAGGCACGGAGTGGCCGTCCAATAAGTGCTACTGAAGAGACAACCTCAACAATGGTTTTGGCGTCCTTTAAGGGATCCGGTCTATTAAGTGACGTACCCGGACACTTGGCTTAGGAATTTTTGTGGCTTCAACCCTTTGTAGGCTCGCCCAAGTAGATAATCACACGTTTCAATCACGTGACCTCAAACTGGTTTGTTTAAAAAAACGAGTTAACATGCGTTTCTCATTCATTACGTAGAATTCTCGGCCGTGCTCTTTTGCGAACGACAAGCGCGTGTCTTATAAAAATTCCCCAATTCCAATACAAAATCGATAGGAAAAATATTATTTTTGGGGGGGGGGATTACGGAAGAGCGAGGGGAATGTCTTCTAGCGAGGTTATGCCTTTATCACGTTCCCACTTCATAAAAAAGAGATTAAATCGGAGAAACGCGTCGCTCCTTTAGTTCATTGCTCTCGCCATATCGGCGAAGAAAAAGAAGAAATTATAACAAAAGCTCTCCAACGCCTAAATGGAAACACGATCGAAGAAGAAGAAGAAAAAACTGAAGCGTCATTGTTTGCGTCACTCAAGAGCGGATTGTGAAGTTCTTTTATTTTAAATATCGCGAGGGAGAAGCCGTCGGAAACTTGAAAAGAGACGGAGGGCGTTTGGGAAGGTTTTAAAGGAAAAAAGCTTTAGTCAGCAGACGACGACCCGACTGGTCGAAATAATGGGAATTCAGAGCTACCACGATGAAAGGAAGAAAGGCGGCTTGAAAAGCTTGCAAGAATTAAGGTCGGCAATGGCGTCGCTTCACCTCATTATGCAAATGTTTTTATGCAAATCCCGCGTTCGGTTCCTTTTTAAAGCTGCTTTGTATGTTGCGCCATTCAAATGGTACGAGGGTTGCTCACAAATAATGCTCCCAAGTTTTTTTTTGTTGGCCAGTAAGAAAGGTAGAAAAGGAAAAATTTACCAGCTGTGTTGGTGACGACCTAAAAGATCGTTCGATGACGTCCCTCAAATGTTCAATGAGATTGGAACCTGGAGGCCAAATCATTGTCGTGAAGTCGGTAGCATGTTCCTCCAGCTACTGCCGTGTGTGGAGACGCATTATCTTTGCTGGCAGATGCCGTCGCCCGAGGGGTAAAAACTAGTGAAGTCCGTTGGAAAATATCCGGATTCGGTTCTAGAAATATCCGGATCCGGATTTCGGATCTCGGATATCGGATCCGGATCCTTTCGCTGGATGCGTATTAAGACTAA
>JAHWFO010043050.1:0-13059 GCA_023313115.1 Rhysida immarginata | reverse complement strand
GTGAGGGTTTGTAATGGAACGCCTACCTCAGCTGTTCGAATTAATAAGATTCGAATTAAGATTCGAAATTACCTAATTACTTTCCCCATCAACCAATTTATCAGGATCGTTTAGCCCTAAGTCGTCTGCAGCCTTAACGGCTACAACTTGCCGTAATTTATATGGGTGAGTCTATGGCTTGAGTAAAAAAACAATACAATATTTTTAGATCTGCATAGAGAAGAATGAAGAAAAATAAACTTTCTCAACAGAATAGCTTCTTAATATTTCAAAATGATGAGTAAAGATTTTTCAAATCATACGTTGCTGATAAAGCAAAGCAGTACTTGTAAGACACAATGTCATGGTAAAGTTCGGACTGATGTAGTAAAGTGGGAGATGGATTTTCATATTTCATAATGGACAAGATATGAAAAGATTCTCATAAGATGATTGATTACTTAGTCTCATTCACATACATTAAAAAAGTCATGATTTTATGTTTAAAAAAAAAAAAACAAAAAACAAAAACAAATTAATAACCGAGACTAGTTCTGTGATATCATAAATTCAACAATGAACTGAATTTCATGTAGCATTAGGGTGAATCAATGGATAAAAAAATGGGATGAAAAGAGCATTTGGAAATGAAGGTGAATGGTTTTAGATGACAGGTCGCTTTGGTGGAGGCGGGGGCATCGATGATTCTCCATCAGGATGTGGTCTCTTGTGGGGGCGCCACCTGGATCTTTCGATGAATTCAAACAGTTTCTCCTTCGTGATTGGTGTCCGAATACTGTTGCACACTCCCATTGCAGTATCATAACTGTTAGGAAAGGATTTGTCTGTTCTTTCCCTCATAAATTTCCACAGGTTATTTTCAAATTTGCATTCAATAATCTTTTTATCTAAAAATTTCAACTCCTTCGTTACTTTGATTTCTGCAAAAGGAGTTGGATACCCTCCAACAAAAAGAAAGCCTTTATTTTCTGGTAACATTCCAGGCCGATTATCCCTCTGTATAGATAATTTGAAATCAACAGAATTCATACTTGGAGGTTTCCATTTCAAGACTTCAGGGTTGCGACCGCTAGTGTATGAATCTGCTGCAGGTTGAAAAATGAGGCCATCAATATCATGACCAACTTGTTTTGTAAATTTTTCACTTAAAAGATTTTGTGTGCAAGTAACATCCCAAAAGTCTTTTTTCCGAACACTGAATGGCTCTGTTGATCTGTCAATAAAACCTTTTTCCATGGCTGCATGGCGAGCCATTATAATTTCCTTTTGAATACATAATAATCTCCGATCAAAATCTGTGTTGCCAACATCTTGGTTCTCAAATTTGACTATATCATACACAAAAATCTAATTAATTGTTCCAATTTTATTTGTTGCCTGCTCGGGTGGCCAACCGGGTATGGTGCCGCGCTGGAAACGAATAACCGCGGGTTCGAATCCAGCCGCTGGCCAGCGTAAGCTGTGAGGCCATTTAGCCAGACTTGGTCTGAGATTTGATAGTCAATTTTATTTGTTGTCAGTTTTTGGAATGGTGTAGAAGTGAACAGAATCACTTCCTTCTTTCCAGAGATTACTTGCGTTGTCCAAATAAACAAAGTAAAAGTTAATTTCGAGGATTTAAAAGTATCGGAACTGTAGTAATTCTTGATAACAATTGGTGAATAATTTTATTTGTGACGGTGCTATTTATATTAAAGTAAATTTGAATCCTGGTTTGGAATTTGTCGTGAGATTTATTTGTTTCTCTTTCTTTCACGTTTCGTTCTCTCGTTTTGCAAGACTTTTATTGTTTTCGGTAAGTCTTTACTTTCTCAGGGTTCTTCTCATTAAGAAGGAGAGCCTGTTCAGTTGTTAAATATAAAAAAATTTCAATAACGGGAATATACAGGGTGTATCAGGTTCGATGGTCATAAAGTACCTAGCGTGAACCTTTGCATGATTACAAACATAAAGTTCCTTGTGCAAAAATGTTCAAAACTCAAATGTTAAGGGTCTAAACATCACGCGAAGTTTGCTGAAAACCTGTCGAAAACGTCATTTAATCTCCACAATTGCCGCTGATTTAATTGTAATCGTCCCTTCGAATTTAATGAACTGCTGGTGCGGAAAGTTCATAAATGACGTAACGACGCAATTTAAATTTTGAGTTTTCGACATTTTCGATAAGGAACTTTAAGTTTGTAATAATGCAAAGGATCACGCTAGGTACTTTATGACCATCAAACTAGATACGCCCTGTATATAAGGCGAAATTTTTTCAAATTTATTTACTGCTTAGTTTTCTTACATCCGATACAATTACTTCAAATGGATTAATATATCTCACGGTCATTTCTACTCTCATTATTTATAAATTTCGGTTTTCAAGATATAGTTCCAACTCGCCCAATCCAACCATGCAATTTGGCGAAAGTCTTACAAAGAGACACCACATACTTGAACTAAGCGAGTAAATGATTATCGCGTGCAAGATTTTAGCGTGCTACGTTGCATTGTTTTCCATGGCACAATTCTAAACTTCGCTAAAGACTATTAACGCCAGCATCACCATCTTACGTGCCCTGTTATTAAGTTAATTTAAATAAATGAACCTAACGTAACCTTAGCGCAGTTCGATCGTTGATTGCTACATAACACTGATTCTGGATTGATGACTTTGTATTTCCATTGAAAACTGTATTTTATTAATCCTGGAGTTACAGGTAAGTTGTATTCTTCGTGTCTTTCTTATCTGTTTAGTTGTACACTCACCTGCCAGAAGTCATGGCATAGCAGTGGACTATTTCTCAAGCGGCAGTAGCTTCATGTGCAAACAGTATAAATATGCTAATCATTGTCAGTAGGTTTAGTTACACTGTCATGAGCAAAGGGTGAAGTATTCAGTGTGATAATGGCTACACGACGAGGGTAATCCGTGTATGAACACAACGTATGGGCCATTCAATAAGGGAAGTGGCTCAAGAATTCAACATCCATCGGTCCAGTTTCAAGAATCTACCGAGAGTACCAACTTGACGGGGTTACTGTGGACGAAGCAGTAGTCGACCACCCTTTCTCAATGAACGGGACCAAGGACATATGAGTAAGATGGTCAAAGTTAACAGCAACTGACACTGCAACAGATGACATCACATTTTAACCACGGTGATACTAGAGCTGTATCGATTTTATTATTATTATTATTATTATTATTATTATTATTATTATTATTATTATAAATCACACGTTTTTTCCATTTCCTTTTTCGATTTATAATGTTTTGATACTTGATACTTCTTCTTACTCTTTCCTCTCTTGTCGAACTTTCTTCTTCCGATATTTATGATTCCTCTTTTCTTTGGAACTGGATTATACTTCGTCTTTCTCTGACACCTTTACTCTTATTCTTATTCAATCGCCAGCATTGTCAGAGATCAGTGGAACCATCGAGGAAACCTTTTAACCACATTTTCATTGCCTCTATTTGCTAAACGATTGGATCAATTGAAAAAACACAAAGAATAGAACATTTTTCAAATGTTGTGGACAATCGGAAAGTACATTAAAAATAGGGGTTTCCATTGTACATTTCAAAGCTGACTTCCATATTCAAAAATAGCGTCTTTTTTTTGAAAAAAATTTCTCACATAAAAGTACAAAAATTCTTCCATTGAACGTACTCTGTACAATTTGTATTTTAGAAATTGGCTATCGGTTCACTTTAAGTGAGACACACGCTGTATACGGTATGAAAAATGCTCACACGAGATTTTATACAGGGTGTCCCGTAGTGAGTGAACAAAAATTTGAGGGATAATAGCTGGAGTTATGTCTTAACAAATTATCAAAAACCTGCGGCCATAAATCACATTCTTTTGTACTTCAATTTTACTAGATGCTCTTGAAGAGATATCTCGCCTAATTCATGCATCAGTTTATGATAAAATTATCGGATAACTGAAGAAAAAATACACTGTCCTGCCAAAAGTACACTGTCAGATCACTGAATTATGACCATCCGCTTAGTAATGGGAGTAGCCACCCTTCGCCGCTATAACTGCTTCTAGGCGTCGTGGCATGGACGCAAGTAGTGCGCGGAATGTGTCCGATGGTATGACAGTCCATTCCGCTTGAAGCGCTGTCAACAGAGCTTCGAGAGTCTTTGGTGGAGGGTCCAGCTGCCGTACAGGGCGATCAAGGTGCTCCCACAGTTGTTCGATTGGATTGATGTCCGGCCAATTAGCGGGCCAAGGGAGCACTCGAAAGTCAGTAGAGTGTTCCTCGAACCAATCCATAAGGAGACGTGCCTTGTGGCAGGGTGCATTGTCCTGCTGGAACACATCATCACATTGGGTGCACCTGGTCCGCTACAATTGACAGATAGCCACAGGCATTCAAATTGCCCTCTAGAGAGCATTCAAATTGCCCTCTAGACAGGCATTCAAATTGCATTGTCTCGGGCCAAAATAAATTTCTGAAGGTTTTCAGGGGGCCAACCATTTGTAATTCAAATCACATTCAAATATTTTATGAAAGATTAACCAGGTACAATCTTACTTGTTAATAAATTTTACAGTAAATGGTTCGTTTCGCGGGCCGCATAAATTCCTTTGGTGGGCCGCATTTGGCCCGCGGGCCGCAGGTTGGTCACCCCTGCTCTAGACGAATCAATGGATCTAACTGCTCCCAACAGAAGATCCCCCACACATGCACACTATCCCCACCAGCCTGTTTCCGGCCCACAATAGCCTCCTGCAGTCTCTTTTCATGGCGTTCACGACGCACTCGCCATCACCCGTCAATCTTTTGGAGCAAAAACATTGACAGGTCGGAGAAGGCGACCTTAGCCCACTCGTCTGTAGTCCAATGGCGGTGGTCCCTTGCAAAGTCTAGGCGTCGTTGACGATGACCCCTTGTCAACATGGGTGCAGCAACCATGCGTCGACTGTTCAGGCCCATCCGTAGCAGGGTGCGTTCAACGGTAATGTCGGGTACACGTCTGTTGGCACCACTGTTGAATCCGGTGGTCAGTTGATGAACTGTGGCTCTCCTGTCACCTTTTACGAGTCGTCGTAGGCGCCGCTCACCCCGTTGGTCGATGGCTCGTGACCCTTTACAGTGATGGCGTTGGGGCGCGAATTTTGTCCCTGCTACAGTTCCGTGAACAGTTCACAAATCGCGCCGTTTCGGAGATAGTGCCACCCTTGCTGCGATAGCCTATTATCATCCTTTTTTGGATCTGTTAAATGCGGACGTTTACCCATCTTGAGGCTCGTGCACCTGCCGTTTGATGCACCAGCTTTAAAGCTTTCTCAGCCAGTTGTGCAAATTTTGCAATGTGTAATCCTTGTTGGGGCGAACCATACGTGTGCCTTGAAGGAGTGCTGGTCATAATTCATTGATATGAAAGTGTATATACGGACACCCCTATATATAGATGTTTTGTCGAATAAATAGAAAAGTACTTGACAAATTAATCTGAAACTTCAGGGGTATTAAGAGAATGTTACACCTCATTTATTTCAAAGTAGGTTTTGTCCCGAAGGTAAATAAGGGACCAGCAACAAACTGAACATAAAATAATGTTTGAGACCACCCTGTAAAAAATATTGCTTGAACTGCGTTGTAGCATATGTATATGAAGCTTCTTTTACTTATCTGTGTTTATTTGTACGAGAACAGCACGTATATTCATGGAGCATTAAATTTATCAAATATTGCATTTTTACTAAATAATGTTTAATGCGTATGCGCAAGAGCTACTAAAATGTCGTTTGCATAATTTAATAGCCAAATCTATAGAGCTTTTCGTATAAAAAGCCCAAGCAAATTTCTTGAAAATTCAGAAAGCTATCGCCGTTAGAATGAGTTGAATTTCAGTTGCTCTTAAAAATAAATAAAACAATAAGGGTTTTCTCCAAATTTTTGAAATTGGACCGGACATCAGTATCAGCTTCTCCTTAAGCTGATATAAAGGCATATTGAATTCATATCACCGTAAGGAAAAGTTAATATTGGCGTCCGTTATAAAAAATAAAAATTTGGAGAGAGCCCCTTATCGTTTTGTTTAATTTTGAGAGCAACTGAAATTCAAATCATTCTATCGGCGATAGCTATCTGAATTTTCAAGATATTTGCTTCGGCTTTTAAGAGAATAGATCTATACATTTGGCTATTAAATTGTACAAAAAACATTTTAGTAACTCTTGCGCATACGCAGTTAAACATTATTTAGTAAAAATGGTCATATATCATCAAATATTTAATATTTTTCTATTCTGATTGCAGGGTGTTGTCACTACTGTAGTTTGTGAAGTTTTCTAAAAATGGAATTGTATTGGGTTGAAAACCCTGCATGTTATAAACAAAAAACTCAGGAAAAAATTTCGAATTTTTTAGAGAAACCTTTATATCGCCCTAAATATATGTGCTATTCGCAAACAAATAAACACAGATTAGTAAAAGTAGCTTCATAGTCATATGCTACGGCTACAAGGCATTTTAAGCAATATTTTTTAAAGGATGGTCCCAAGCATATGTTTTTGGTTTACTTTGTTAATGGTCCCCTATTTACTTTCGGACAAAAGCTTCACTGACTTATATAAGGTGTAACCATGGAAGAATAGATGGAAGTATTTTTATTTGAAGATATTAATTTTTAAAGCTCGAGTTCCAAGCCACATTACATCCGTTTGTATGTTACAGTTCTTCAGATGGACAAGGCATCCTAAGAAATATAAATTTTATGGTAATATCGGATTGTCTTAAACATTCTATAGCTGTTTTTTATTCCCTTCAATATGAACTCATTAAGTTTTTAAAAGAAAATTCAATAAATGTAGAGAACATACGAGGGTTGATCGAAAAGTAATGCCTTCATGGCTGTAGCTTTTATATTTGTTAATCCATTTTAAAAATTCTTTTTGTATCTGATACTTACATTTGTCCTCTATGTAATGCACTATTCATTTTTCGACATAATCTCCATCCCTTTCCATGCACTGCACCAATGTGCGACCATTCGGGTGAACCTTTCGGAGAGGAAGTCCGGGGTTGTTGTCGACACCAGCATTGAATGGCAGCTTTGGACCATTTTCTGCAGCACAATAACGCATGCCCGCAAACAACCGCCACACACCAGAAGTCTTGCAGCTCCTACAGTTCAAGGATGAAAAACTGCAGTTCAAAGATTAAAGATCTTGCACCTTCCGACTTTCACCACTTCCCAAAGAAGAAAAAGCACCTTAAGGGACATTCAATCCCTGATGACGAGATAAAAGAGCCGTTGCACGTTGTGAAACGTTCTACTCAATATGGCTGGTGAGATTTGCTGAACTTCAGTTGTGATTTCCTCCTTCACCTCAGGCATAGTGTGCAGATGGTTTGCATACACTTTACTTTCAAGGCACCCCAAGGGAAGAAATCGAGAGGTGTGTAGTCCGGCGAGCGTGCAGGCCACATGCCACGCGAGATGATTCGTCCTGCAGAAAGTGCATTGATGTGTGTGCTGTACATGTTTCCATGCACTACTAACTTTTGAAACACCCTGCACTACTTCAGCTACCTCTGCAATTCATCTCGTCCTTCTGGGTAACTCACATCAGAAATGACTGACTCTGAAGAAATGTAAAGTAAATATACTTTCTTTATTACTAACAATTCGTCATCATAATGTAAATTTATATTTTCTTAGTAAATATTAATTTTTACCTAAACCAAATAAATAAATAAATAAATAAATAAATAAATTATTTTCTTATTTAATAGATGTTCAATACTTTTCTGACTCTGAAAACAAATCTGAAGTTCTAAGAAACATGTTTCCTATTGATATAATTATTATTGTAATGCTACTATTGATTTTATTCTTTCGTGTAATTATAATTAATAATATTATTTATATAAATAATAAAACGTAAATAAATGAATGGTCCCAAGGTTACACGCTTTCTCTTTACGAGTAGTCAAGTCCCTACCACCTGACTCCCGCTGCTTGGAGCTCAAGATTTAAAAATTAATATCTTCAAGACGGAGCAAAACACAGTTCTGAATTTTTTGTATTGTCTTTACGAAAGTATGTGTAAGATAATAATTTTTTAATGAAAGAAATACCCACCATTTGAGAAATTTACATAAATAAACTATTTTTATTAAATTCAAATATCTGCGCATGCGTAATATAATTTCAATAAATTTCATATAGAATCTACAGTTAAAGAGCTTTCATATGTCACCAATCACATCTTTGTAAGTAAAATACAACCGAAGTTACAGTACTCCATAGATAAGGCCCCCAGTCAAATTTCGAAAATTTTAAATGTCCGTAACTTCCATAAAAATGAAAAAAAAAATAATAATATTTGGCATTCATTACCTACTCCCTAGGGCAATTGTATATATCAAATTTCATTAAAATCCGAAAGGTCAGTGCCAAAGCTTGACTGAACAGACGCGGAAATCTCTGCACCATTTAAATCAATTTAAAAACAAATAATTTCAAAGCATTCTCCTACCACTTAAAAAAAATTGCTCCTAAACCGGGCCCATATTAAATTTGAAAAGGATCATTAAAATAAAAGGAGAAAATAAACATTGAATGATAGGAAAACATTTATTTCCTATAAAATCAATCATAAAATGCAAATTCAGATTTTTTTAATGAAGTATCACGTGTTCAATTACTTCAAAGTTTCATCTGTAATTCTAATGTTATACAAAAGATCTTTTGCGAGAAAGCCTGCGCACGGAAAAATCATACCGGGTGGGCAAGAAATAACGTGAGGTGTTAAGAGCTCGCTAGCGGGAATTCTATTAGGCCAAATGCAGTACATTTTGGTGTATATACTTATTGGAACATGTAGTTTCGATTTCTGCAAAAAAGTACCAAAAGTCGCCATAGGGGGCACTTATTTCAAGAAAACAATGAATACCTAATTGTCAAATGAACAAATACCGTACAAACCAACTTTAGTAACAACAATAAACAATAGAGAGTTTTTGCAACCTCAAACGATATGCGAAATACGAAAGGTGAAATGCGATAGGTGGCATTTTGGTCATGTGACTGCCATGTACCGTTTGGTCATGCCAGCTTTGGTCGAACGAAATACGAAAATTCTAAAAAATTTCGTTGCCATCTTTGGTAAGCAAATGTGTCGTCGCGCATGCGTGCTGCGCCCAACCTCCACGCTCTGACAGCAAGTTCCTCACGTTAACCAACACGGCGTCCGACGGGAAACTGCTTCGCAGTTGTTTAACACAATGTTAAATCCCACCACGAGTTATAGCTTTAGACTTTAATAGTACTTACTTCTCCTTGCTGCCATGATGCTGAGAATCAGATATCAGAGTGAGCTGAGCAGTGTAGAAGTAAAATCTGATGTTGGCAGTATCGAAACTCCGGAATTTCTCTTTTTCGCATTTCTCTTTTCGCATTTATTTCGCGGGTGCAAAAACTCTCAAAACGAAATACGAAAGGAGAAAGACGAAATGTCACCTTTTGCATTTCCCTTTCGTATTTCGCATATCGTTTGAGGTTGCAAAAAGTCTCTAATGTTTTATTTTTAATTACAAATATATTTCAATATGACCACCAGTGTGCTGTTCCAATAGCTGCATGCGGTACACGACATTTTCTACGGCAGCTCGCAGCATATCTGCATTAATTAGTCTGATATGTAACGTTATTTGATCCTTTAAGGTTGAGAGGTCAGGAACATGTGCTTGATACACAAGAAGATGCCAATACGCAGTACCGTTATTATTTTCAATTTTGGTTATGTTGTCAGTTTTAGTGCACTTTTTGAAGGTTTGCAAAAGCTTACAGAATCTCACGATAAAAGTACGTTACATGTAATTCAAACGCAAAGTCACTCAAGATACTTTTAAGGAAAATAAAGGCGCCTTAGGCCGCCTTTGATCAGGCATGGCTTGGAACGGCCCTGCATGAAAATGAATTGTTTAGGGATATCCTGTATATAAATTGCCTTTTAGTTAGTCTTATACACAGAGTCTAACTTTCTTCTCAGGATTAATAATTTCTTTACAAGAATGTTTTCAAAAGAAAAATGTTAAACATTTCAAAGCATTTGAAATATTCTAGATAATCTATGTCAAGTAAAGATTATGAATATCACAAGGTATTTATATTCAGTGAGCGCTTCAGTGCTCTCAAATTAATAACGTGTTTGATCTCCCTGCCTCAATTTACTTTAAATTTTAAATCAAGTTATTGAAGTAATCTTTCAGATTACTTTTATCTTTATTACTTAAATATTAAAGATTATGAAATATTGAGGCTTTGCAATACATTTTAATAGAATTCATTTCACAAAAGGTTTCGCCATTTTTCCTGCTTCAAGGGTAAAAGTTGGCGAAGCAGTTTGAAATAAATTGTTAAAATATATGGCAAAGCCTCCATATCTCATAGCTTCAAAGTTTATAATATTAAAGACCTAATTCTTGGATCAGATTAATTTTTACTTAACCCCCCCCCCCCCGGCCGGAGATTGGTTCGAAAATTTTTTTTTTATTCTTCACTTTGAATATCGTCAGCTTTTTTATTTAAAGTATTTTATATTTTAAGTTTTTATTTTAATTTTATTTTTAAGTAGTATAATTAAATTTTTTCAAAGTTTCAATAATTGAAAACGATTTTAGGCGCATTTTTATTTTTATTTTTTTTTTTTTTTGGAGCACAAAATCTACAATTTTTCTGTTTTTACATTAAAGATATTTAACATTCAACGTGCTTCAGTGGTTGAGTTTTTCAGAACAGCATGTTCGTTTGGAGGGAGGAGAGTTTTTTTTGGTCACTGAAGAAGTTTTCGTTGCTAATGTTCATATCTTCAATCAGACGAATGAGACAAACTACGCTTCTTTTTATGAAAATGAAAAACATGTAACATATCCAAAACCTGCAAATACATAAACAAAACACTTAGACCGAATTAAAAATAAAATACTTAAAATAGTAGTCTTAAAATAAAAAATAACGCTTTTGACCTGGCTGAGACGCTTCCTGGATCCTCTCGTTTCGTTCAATATACTGCTGCATTACTTTCACCAACTTTAGTCTTGCTTCGGAGCCAGCTAACTCTTCTGATTGAACTCCTTTTGTCCCAGGATTTACCTTCTCTTAATTCAGAGAATTTTTTGAATTCTTCTCATTCGGTGGTAGGCTTCGGCTTTCCTTTCTCGTTCAATAGGTAAGGAGTCTTGCTTCATCTGGTGTATGGGATACTGATCGGACTGAGCCTTTCTTCACGACAAGGTAATGTCGACTGTCGTTCCTTTTCTTAACCTTCAATTGACGGGTCTGCGGTTAATAACTTCAGCTGTACGCCTTTGACCGCAAGACATCGCTTTCTTTAGCCACATTATCTTGAACTTTCCACTATTCATACTCTGAAAAATCTAAAAAGATTTTCCTTCGATTACTTTCAATGGCGCCCGTGCTCTTAATTCTGGTAGCTTCTGAGCCGCAGTCTTTGAGGGCTCACCTTGTTTCTGTATCCGTTGTTGTCCATCTGAAAAAGCTACATTTCGTGTGAATCTCCGCGGACGAGATTGTTGCGACTGCAAATAATGAAATTGATTTTCCAACCTTTGTTCTTGTGGGTACTCACTCTGAAAAGCTGGTCTTCAGATTGTCGAGATTTAGGGCGTTGCAAGTCTTGATTTTGCCGTGTTAGTACATAATTTTCTTGCTGCAAACTTGGTGGATCCTGTTCCGCATTTAGTGGATTTTGATGAGATTGTTGCTGTTGCGGGGACAAGTCCGGGAACTGCTGCCGTCGAACTTAAGATTGTTAAAATTGGTCTTGCAGACGCTGTTCTTATTGTATGCGCTGTATTTTATCTTGAGGCTATACTCGATTTTGGCGACGGACCTCTCGTCCCGAAAACTGCTGACGTAACATTTGAATTTCAAATTCTCATTTGAGTTGGACGTATTTGTCCCTATATTTGACCAGGTTGAGATTGAGTTTTGCTCGTTGCAGTTCTCGAAGTTGCTGCCGTTTTGTAATTCGCGTTGTACTAATTGAGATTCCAAGTCTTGCCTCGGTTGGCATTGCATATCTTGCATCAATTTTTGCTGGAATTGAACTGGTATTGCAGATGACGCAGTGCTGAAAACTAGTTTCTCCTGCAATGAATTCGCAATAGACTGATCTTGCCATCGTTTTAATGAAAAGTGGCTTCTGTTCCTTTAAAAGTGGTTTCTATTCAGTATTAGAGGTCTGCCCTTGTTTTCCAAGGGGGACCTCGCTTCCAAGCAGCGTTAAATATATTCAAGATCTCCTTGGCCTCGAGCCATTTCTGCTCCGACCAAGACAAACGAATTAAGTCGCGCTTTACTACAGGCTAGCTAATGTCTTCTGGCTTCCAACTTATCTCTCTCAAACTATCTGAAGCTTGTTGCCAGGTTGGTAGCTTATATCCAGGATCAGATTGGTACTTTCTCGATATAAAGTCCTCACAGAATTACCGCTTGCCTTGCTTTTTTTGTGAAACGTCAACTTAAGTCACCCATTGAATTGTCTAAGTTTTCATTTTTTCTGCGTTTTCATATGGTAGAATTACGCTTCTATTTTATATTTGTCAATTTTATATGTCGCGCCTTTTAAATCCTCCTCCCTCCAGGCCGCCTGGGTGGGCACCGAGCCACCTTCACCCTCCTCCCTAGTCACAGCACTTGGGAACTTAGTTGCATCCTCCACAGCTTTTAGGGCATCCGCCACAGCTCTTCGGGCATCCACATCCGCCGCCGCACTTAGGCGGGCATGGCGGAGGGCAGCATTTTGGTGGGCACGGCGGAGGGCAGCATTTTGGCGGGCAAGGAGGGGGACAGCATTTTGGCGGGCAAGGAGGGGGACAGGGAGGGGGACAGGGAGGGGGGCAGGGAGGGGGGCAGGGAGGGGGACAACATTTTGGTGGGCAGGGAGGGGGGCAGGGAGGAGGGCAGGGAGGGGGACAGGGAGGAGGGCAACATTTTGGTGGGCAGGGAGGGGGGCAGGGAGGAGGGCAGGGCGGAGGGCAGCATTTTGGTGGGCAGGGAGGTGGGCAAGGAGGAGGGCA
>JAHWFO010043049.1:0-12061 GCA_023313115.1 Rhysida immarginata | reverse complement strand
GTTTAAACGGTTCCGAGGAGGCCGGAACCCCGTAGAAGACGCCCCCCGAAGTGGCCAGACATCCAAAGTAATGTTACGACCCAACTGAAGGCTATCCCTAAAAACGACTACGCCAGGAGTTCCCAGGAGTTGTATAGGCGTTCCCAGAAGTGCATTACCATCGACGGGGATTACTTTGAAGGATAGTAACTGCTGTTTCATGTGAGCGAGCAATCCACTCTTAATATGCCATCATTCACCGAACTTTATTGTCACAGATTGTATAATAACAGAATATATTAAATATAAAATTGTTCAAACATTGTAATTGGCAGTTATTTACAAAAAATTGATAAATGTTAGTTATGCATAAAGGTCCATTATTTTGACATAGAATGTGTTACTCGAATGCCTTTGGTTACACTATTTTTTTGTCAGGCCATTAGGATCATAAATTTACAAATTATTCGGTGCACCCACTTCAGAACATGCTACATATAATTGTCCGTGTAAAAAACATGGGGATTCCAAATTCATCCCAACGACGTTAAGAGATTGCCCTTGTGCTTTGCTATTCGTCATTGGGTGATAATGGGCATAAAATTAGTGACAGTCTAGTACCATTGCATAATTTGGGGGTATCCAAATTTCTCAATATTATTTATTACTGCCCCTACTATCCCATTGAATTTATCTGGTGGCATGTCAGGTGGGTTCCAATAAATTTAAAAATTCTGTGGGTTATTTTTCAGCTTGCTCTTGGTCCATAATAGTGTCAATAGATGTACACTGAGTTAGCAAAACTCATGGGATAGTTACTTAATATCTGGTCGGGCCACCTCTGGCCCTGTGGAGTGCAGCAATACGGCGTGGTAGTGAGTCTGCAAGTCCCTGATACACTTCTGGAGGCAGTTGACACCAGATAGTCTGCAGAGCCGAAGATAGTTGCTGCCCGTTCGTGGGCGGATGATCCAGTGCCCGGAGCCTGACTTCAACAGCATCCCAGATATGCTCGATGGTTGGTTGGTTGGTTGATTGGAATTTTAGGGCGTCGGCTGCTATGGCCATTTTGCGCCCGACAGAAAGTTTAAAAACCCACAGTTTAAGGGGCCAAAAGTTTTAAAAAATCAGATGAAAAAAAAATTATAAAAACTTGAGTGACAAAGATGGACAAACAATAAAAACTATGACTATGAGATTTTAAAATCATTAATAAATTTAAAAACAGAAATTTTTCGCCAGGGTTCGCCCGTAATAAGAAATATCAGCATAGGGCTGTGTAAGTCATTAGTGTGTAAAGGGCACTAACTGACTATAAAATAGGTGATTAAAATCTATTTTCTTCTGAGTTGACCCCTAAAAAAAAAAACTGATGAATATGAATTGTGTGTAAATGGCACTAAATGAAACCTATACTTAATGATCAAATATATACAATGCAAAAGCAATAAAAGGATGACTATATGAATTTAAAAACATGAATAATTTTTAAAAAAAGAAACACTTTTTTAAAAATTATGGGGTTGTTCCCCAACAAACAATCTAAGGAATGATTCAGCCCTAATGAGCGTCGTAACTTAGTGTGTAAAGGGCACTGGGTTAGAATATGCTTAATAGTCAGCATTGCTCCACAAGAACACAATGGCGCTGGTTCTTTTTTTAATAAATGGAGGTGAGTAAGACGGCTATGACCAATCCTAAGCCGAGTAAGAACGACATCTTCTCGCCTGTTTGTTAGACAAGGTAATGACCACGGTGTGATGGCAGGCTTTATTTCAAATAATTTATTAGCAGGGTTCAGAGGCCAAGAATCCTGCCAAGAAGATCTGAGTTTTTTGGAAATCACCGGGTACAAATGCTCGGGAATTGAAAGCAATTCAGAGATCGGTAAATGGGTAATCGCGTGTTTTGCCGCCTTATCGACCCGTTCATTTTGTAGGATACCCATGTGACTAGGGATCCAGACAAAATGAATACTGGTACCTTGAGAATCCAGGTAATGAAGATATTCCCGGATTCTTTGAACAAACGGGTTTATAGAATTAAATGATTCCAAAGATTGCAAAGCGCTCAGCGAATCAGTGAATATCCAGATGTTTGAATTTGGATAATTAAAAGCGAACTCTAACGCTTTGGCTATGGCTACCAATTCCGCTGAGAAGATGGAGAACTCGTTTGGCAAATGATATGAAAATACACTGTTATCTATAAGGAACGCACAGCCAACCCCGTCCTCTG
This sequence comes from Rhysida immarginata, assembly GCA_023313115.1. Lineage (NCBI taxonomy): Eukaryota > Metazoa > Arthropoda > Chilopoda > Scolopendromorpha > Scolopendridae > Rhysida > Rhysida immarginata. Next base: position 9,844 of record JAHWFO010043049.1, on the reverse strand, counting down.
ATTTGGACCCATCTGTATATATGTGGAAGCCATCAGGAAGGGTTTCTAAAAAAACCTTAAAGAGTGCGTTAATTTCAGCTTCCATAAAATTTGATTTTTTCCCAGAAAATAAGTTATAATTTATGTCTGGTTGGGGGAGAATCCACGGAGGGACCTCTCTGACCTCTCGGCTATGCATGGCTGGAAATGGGAGGTTCAGGCTCTCCAGAAGATTTTGGAACCAATTATTAATGCTTCTATAAGAGTGATGGGGAGGAATACTAGGTTTATCAAAAAAACAGGCAAAAGCTGGATGTTCACTTTCACCAAATACGCGAAGAGCGTATTTGAGGAGGAGTTTGGCTCTTCTAAACCATAATGGGGGTTCAGAAGCCTCCACATAAAGGCTCTCTATCGGACTTGTGCGGAAAGCTCCTGTGGCAATTCTTATGCCTCGGTTATGGACGGGATCTAACAGCTTCAAAGTGCTCTTTGAAGCTGAGGCATAAACAATGCTTCCATAGTCTAATTTAGATCTAACTAGAGAGCCGTATAAAAACAAGAGCATCTTCCTATCAGCGCCCCATTTGGTAGCGGAAATAGAGCGCAAAACATTCATGGCTTGTAAGCATCTCGCTTTTAAATTACGAATATGAGGGAGCCATGATAATTTTCTATCAAATGTCAGACCCAAGAATTTATGTGAGTCCACCACTGAAATAGGGGATCCATAAAGTGTAAGGTCTGGGTCTGGATGGAGACCTCTCAAAAAACAAAAGTGAACGGCCCTTGTTTTTTGGGGTGAAAATTTAAATCCTACTTCGTTGCTCCAGGTTACGAGCTTGTTGATGGCCAGTTGCAGTTGACGTTCAATAAAGAACATTGAGGACCCTCGACAGTAGATGGCAATATCGTCAACGTACAGGGAATAGTTCACAGTGGATGGAAGTTGTGAACAAGCCTCATTCATAGCAATGAGGAAAAGAAATGGACTCAGCACACTTCCCTGTGGGACACCATTATCCTGCGTAAAAGGGTCTGAAATCGTTGACCCAACGCGAACTCGGAATGTTCTGTTCGCCATGAAATTACACAGGAAAGAGGGAAGGTGTCCTATAAGGCCATACTTCCGCAAAAGTATTGCTATTCCATGCCTCCAAGTTGTATCATAGGCTTTTTCCAGATCGAAGAACACCCCTACAACATGTTGTTTATGTCTCTGTGCAAAATGAATCTCATGCTCCAACCGAAGAAGGTGATCAACAGTTGAGCGGGATTTGCGGAAACCGCACTGAAATCTGGACAACAGGTGGTTTTTTTCCAGATACCACATAAGTCGGACAGAGACCATCCTTTCCAGGACTTTGCACATGCAACTAGTTAGTGCTATTGGTCGATAGTTTGAAGGACAAGAGTGGTCTTTATTTGGTTTTGGAATAGCAATAACAATTGCTTCTCTCCACAAAGTTGGGATCTCTCCTAATGACCAAACGTAGTTAAATAACGAGAGAAGGTGAGCATAAGCTTCCCTCGGTAAATGCTTCAAGAAAGCATATAAGATTCCATCTGGGCCTGGCGCAGAATCACTGGAGCAACGAAGGGCATAATGCAGTTCCCGTAAAGTAAACGGGAGATTATATTTTTCGAGGTTTCGGGATTTGAAATTTATAGCTTGCGATTCTTCGATACGTTTTTGTCTTTGAAAGGAGGCTGAGTAATGTTTTATCTGTGAAACCTCAGCAAATGTCCTTCCGAGGATATTAGCTACCTCCTTCGGGTGAAAATGTGTATGCCCATTTTCAGTAAGAGAAGGGAGTTTATCCGGGAGTCTTTTTCTATTTATTTTCCTAATCATGTTCCATACAGTTTGAAGAGGGGTGTTCCTATTTATGGAGGAAATATAATCCCTCCAACAGAGTTTCTTATTTGTGGAAATGATTAGTTTACAACTGGCCCTTTTCTGTTTATAAGTGATAAGATTCTCGAGAGTTGGTTGTGCGGAGAAAATGCGGAGAGCTCTCTTTCGTTCTCGAACCGCTAGGGCACATTCTTCATTCCACCATGGCACTGGTATTTTCGTGGAAGAGGATCGACATTTTGGAACGGATTTTTCTGCCGCATGGAGGATGCGGGTAGTGAAATCCTCTACAGCCTCATCTACAGATGGAAAGGGTGTTTTATTCTCAAACTGTAGATGGGATTGGAAGACCTGCCAGTCTGCTTTATCCAATTTCCAACGTGGTAAAGGGTTGGAAAAAGAGGAAGAACTCAGAGATATACTAATCGGGAAATGATCACTACCATGTAAATCGGACAATACGCTCCAGGCTAAGTTAGGTGTAAAAGATGAAGAGGATATAGATAGATCAATGCATGACAGAGAGCCATTGGCTGAGTGGAGGAATGTTGGAGAGCCATTGTTTAACAAATTGACGTTAAAAGCATTCAAAACTTTCTCTATCATATATCCTCTTTCAGAGAGCTTTATAGACCCCCAAATGGGATTATGGCCGTTAAAATCCCCCAGAATAAGAAAGGGGCTTGGCAGTTCACGCAGCAGAGATGACAAAGATATTTCGTCCGTATATTGATCTGGAGGTAGATACAGTGAACAAACAGTTAGAGGTGAGAGGTCTTTGAATAACACTCTAACTGCTACTGCCTGGAGATTCGATGTTAAATTAATGGTAGTAAAAGGCAAGGATCTTTGAATTAAGATGGCAACACCGCCACAGGCTTTATTTCCCATTGTATAGTCCTTCCTTATAAAATTAAACCCTTTTAGGATCGGATACTGGGATGGCAAGAGAAACGTTTCTTGCAAAGCCAATAAGGAGAAGGAGAACTTATTGACTAAAAGCTTCAGGTCTTCTAAGCGACAAAAGAATCCATTAAGGTTCCATTGTAACAGTGCCATGATGGAGGTTTTAAGATGAAAGTTTAAACTCCCGGGATAACTCCATCTCCTCAGTAGGAGACACGTCCAAGTTTAAAGGGAAGTCTGGCCCTCCCCCCAGAACTGGCGAATTTGGAGTAGAAACTACTATACGTTTTTTGGAGGGGTCAGAGGAAGGTGACACCTCTGACGAGCGTTTCTTACCCTCTTCCCTTTCCGAAGTTTTTGGAGGAGTTCCAGGTGGTGTAACTGATTTCGAAGTCCGATTAGTGCTAGCAGATGGTCCTGTGGAGGTGGAAGTTCCACAAGAAAAGTCTGCGATACTCAAGTCAGTCATTGTTCCAACAGACTTAAAAGAAGGACGACTCTTAACCACTGCTGCATAGTTCCGAACTTCATTTTGTTCTACCTGCCTACGCGCTTCCGGAAAAGACAGATTCCCAAGGACACGAATCTCTTGGATCTTCTTTTCCTTCCGCCAAATAGGACAGTCTCTTGAAAGGGCAGAATGGGCTCCCTTGCAGTTACAACACCGTAACTCGTTCGAACAATCTTCCATCTCATGTCCAGGCAGGCCACACTTACAACAGACTGCATTAAAATGACAGTTTGTTCTCGTGTGGCCGTACTTCTGACATTGGAAGCATCGCAACGGGTTGGGGATAAAGGGTCTCACGTGACATTGGATATAGCCGACATAGATGGTATCTGGCAAAACTGTTCCCTCAAAGGTAACAATGAAGGAATTTGTAGGATGAGGAACACCATTCCTCCTTGGAGCGATCCGGCGAATGTCAACAACAGATTGATCATCCAATTCGGCAATGATTTCCTCATCCTCTATTCCTTCCAGATCCTGGCACGTGAAAACACCTTTTTTATAGTTCAAAGTTGCATGGGGAGAAACCGAAATGGCTTTCCCTGCAAACTTTTTCAAGGATAGCAGGGTGGTGGCTTGCCTATCCTTAACAACCTCGATCAATAGATTGCCATTAAAAAGTCTCTTGACATGTTTCGTATCCCCAACGAGGCGTTTGAGTTCTTTAGAAATTAAAAAGGGGGAGATGGTCTTAAACGACTCCCCACTTGCCAATTTCATTTCCAAAAACTTCGGATTTCTTGGCGGTCTTCTACTAGGTCTCCCTTCACGATAACTATTATTAGTTTGTTTGATCTGCTTATTATTTTTACCCATAGTAAATGGAGTAAAGTTTCATCTCCCTCGCTCCCCACCCACCACCGAGCCCAACAAGGGGATGCACATTGGCACCAGGGATACGAGGAAGATATAGGCAGCGCCTAACCCTATGGCCGAAGCTCCAAGGAGCGACGACCAGCCGCTTGATCTGGACGGGCTCATCCAGACCTCCCATCCTTCCGAGAAGCAGGGGCCAAAGTGGTGTGTTGTTCCGGAAAGCCTTCCCTCAACCACCAGGATCCCCCTTTCCCCAGAAGTAGGGTCGCTGCGCACGGCAAACACGCAGGTGGACGTACTGGTCGTAATGGAGGCCATGTCAAAAACATGCCTACATTGCGAGCACCGGTCCCTTTGGGAGGGTCCACTACCGACCGGACACTTTTAGTCTGGCCTCTCTGCTAAGGCCTGTCTGGCATGGGTGACCCGATCCAGCATAGCCCTTAGCATCACTGAGGCACTCAAGCCCCTCCACCACGTCAAGGTAGTGCCCACGGAGGGGTATGCTCGATGGGTTTCATGTCAGGGCTCCGGGCTGGCCAGCTCAGTTGGACCTCTCCTGCATGCTCCACGAACCATTCGCGGACGACATTGGAGCGATGTGGTGGAGCATTGTCATCTTGAAAGACTGCTACGTCGTCAGGGTGTTGAAATGTCAAAAACGGGTGCAGATGGTCTCCGATGAGTTGACGATACCGTGGACCATTCAACGTTTGGTCCAGGATAACCAGAGGGCCCATTCCAAACCACGAAAATGCACCCCAGACCATCACTGACGCCCCACCACCCTGCACCACCACCTGTTGGCATGCGGGATCCATCGTTTCGTGAGGTTTGCAGATTCCGACGGATTGTCCACTGAGAGACGTTTCTAGTGCGGCCAGTATTGAACTAGTCTGTGATTTGCTGCACTGTTGCGCTCCTGTCTCTCTGAATCATTCGTCCTAGGTGTCGCCGGTCACGATCATTCAGGGCAGCTGGACGCCCGGTATGGTGCCTGTTGTGGACTGTGATGCCTTCGTCCAGCCATTCCCGATACACCCTGTAGACAGTTGAGCCAAATTCCTGCACCACTGCCGAAATGGAACATCCCATGCGTCGGGCACCTACTATCATACCCCGTTCAAAAGACGTCAACTCGCGACGACGTGCCATTTCTGATTAATCACTTATCCAAGCTCTTCCCACAACGTCTAATGGTCCATTCCCAGAATCCGTTATCCCTGTGAATTCGTGAGCTATGCCCATCAGTCAATGTGCTTGCTATCCCATGAGTTTTGCTAACACAGTGTATATGTAATGCAAGATCTTGGCAATTCTTGCAAAATGATGTCGTTTTTTTTTTTATTTACATTCTCATTCTTTGGTGCAAGAATTATACGTTCTCAAAGCCATTGTCGGTCCTTAATTTTTTTAGCTATGTTTGGAACACCTTATGTATAATTATTTCTCGCACCGACGACAACAGTATACAGAAATCAGGTGAGAGAGAAATTAAACCTGACGCGATTGTGGGTAATTTTTCATCTCCAGGACTGAGCAGTTGTTTACAAATTTTATGAGTGTTGTCACCAAGAATACGCACCTTTATATTCGTAATTAAGTTTTTTGTGTGGACAAATTTCCACACTGAGTTCATCTGCAGATGTTCACTGTGGAATAATTGGAAGGGTTTGGCGAAATTTCCTGCGAGAAAAACGACATCGCTCCCATTTTTTTTCCAGGATCTCTTAGGTTTCTTATTGTTAGATCTCTAAGAATTTTTATACGTTGTACGATTGTTAAAAAGTTTGGACTGTAGCCAAAATCATGCAATAAAAGGGGCTTAACCAATACCGCCTAGCGAGAAAGCCTGCTCACGGAAAAATCATACATTGTTATATCACCTACGGTAGGGACAATTTTGGGATTATTATTCGTAGAAATATAATTAACAGTACCCTACCATGTGTGATGCAACACATCCTAGAGAGAAGGCCTGCAGACAAAAGGTGTATATATTATTACATCATCATCAAGCGGCCAAATTTATGACTTGGTAGAAATGCGATTAACAATAGCTTCTTGATGATGATGTAACAATGTATACAACTTTTGATGTACAATGTATACACCTTTTGTCTGTAGGCCTTCTCTCTAGGAGGTGTTGGGGCGTGACCACCGAGAGAGAAGGCCTCCGCAATGAAATTGAATACATTGTTACATTATCATAGATAGTGCAAATTCAGGGCTTATTATTGGTAAAAATACGAATAACAATGCACTATCTATGTGATGCAACAATGTATTCAGTTTCATTGCGGAGGCCTTCTCTCTCGGTGGTCACGGTTGGGGTGATATAACAATGTACGACGTTTTCGCGCTCAGGCTTTGAGTAGAGGTGGTGTTGGCATAACTCGACTCTTCGATAGAGATCCTGAATACATATAATTCTCAATTCTATGAATATAATTCTCAATGACCTACATTAAAGATAGATCTCGAAACTTGCCGCCATACTTGAAGGGATTATTGGGAAGCTCCGCCTCCCAGAACCCTCATTGCCGAAAGTGAGTGAAGATGATACAAAACACGTTGCTAAATATGAGGGTAACTGATTAATAATTTTTCACACTCTGATCACGGAGTGATAAGTTTATCGTTTCGTTAACTTTGTATTTTAAGTATTTTATTATATTTTAAAAGCAAGTTTTGATTATGGTTTCAATTTCAACTTCGTTTCGATCATCTTTCAGTTAGGTTTTTTCATTTCAGTTACGTATTTTCGATTTATGCTTGGGGAAAGTGATTTCTGATCATTTTTCGTGTCTATTTGTACAGTTGAAGCGGAACTGGTTTTGAATTAATTATTCCTTGACCCCAAAATCGTCAAAAGCAAAGCAGCCAGGCAGTTAATTATTCCACGGCTCACTCCTGCTCAAATCTGTCATGGCTTCACTTTGGTGGCTATGGGTGTTTCTAAAAAGTCCGACCCGTCGCGACCGGTCAAAGCCCGTCGCAGAGCTCGTTTTAGAGCCACCAGTGGCTGAAACAAAATTTTGACTATGTTCGAACGACGCGGGAACGATGCAGGCTTTATTCATTTTAAATTTTCTCTCGATTCAGACGACCCTCGATTCATAAAGTAACGAGCGGTCGCGATGAGCGTTTTCATAACGCGACCGGTCGTGCTAATCGTGACAGGAGTCCAACTCCGGTCGTGCTAATCGCGACCGGAGTCCAACGCCGGTCGCAGTTGGCTGCCTCGGTAAGTAGAATGGCGGACGAAAGTAGAAAATTCATGTGTATATGGCGAAAGGATATGGCGAAATATATTTTGGAGAAAGGATATGGCGAAATATGATGAGGAACCTTGCTGCGACGCCATTTTGAAGCAAAATGCTCACGACCGCGCTGTTCATGAACGAACAAACGGAAGCAAACGGCCACCGATCGTACCACGTAACCTGTTGGCGACCGGTTTTAGACACGCTCTATGTTAACAAACAATATGATTCGGAATATGCCTTTAATAATATACGTCATTGATAATTCTATATTCAGGATCCCTACTCTTCAGCAAATATAGCAGATCAAAAATGGAGTTCGCATGTGTGCATAGATCACAGGATTAAAAGTGCATGATGCAACCGAATAAACAAAATCTTTGGTCGAAAGCGAAGTCGTGCGATGGTAAATTTTATGATTGTGGTCATCAAGAATACGCACCCTCATATTAGTAATTATTTTTTTGTATGGACAAATTTCCAATTGGTGGATACTCTGAGGCAAGCACTGAGTAGTTCATCTGCAGATGTTCATTGTGGAATAATTGGACGGGTTTGGAGAAAATCTCCTGCGAGAAAAACGACAGCCCTCCCATTTTTTTCCAAGATCTCTTAGGTTTCTCATTGTTAGATCTACCTTATAAGAATTTGTTACGTTGTACGATTGTTAAAAAGTTTGGACTGTAGCCATGCAATAGAAGGGGCTTAACCAACACAGCCTAGAGAGAAAGCCTGCTCACGGAAAAATGATATATTGTTACATCACCTACGGTAGGGACAATTTGTTTATGAAATCAGCTAGTTTCCCCTAAAGAGGGAGATGTAAGCTGAACGAAACTGAACTGAAACTGAACTGGTAGGGACGATTTCGGGCTCAATATTCGTAGAGATATGAGTAACAATACCCTACATCATCATCAAGCGACCAAATTTAGAGCTTATTATTGGTAGAAATACGGTTAACAATAGCTGCTTGATGATGATGCAGGCCTTCTCTCTAGGAGGTGTTGTGGTGATGTAACAATATTCGACGTTTTCGCGCTCAGGCTTTGAGTAGAGGCGGTGTTGGCATAACCATCACCTTCTAAACATAGAGATAGATATATACCAGAGGAGGAAACTCAATGCTAAATCAGGGGACTTGGGATCAAGTGCTCGCCAGCGATGACACAGGCACATGTCTAAAGAATTGCCTCACATATCATCGTGCACCTATGTCTGGTAGCCATTCAGTAAATTATAAGAAAATAATTTTGAACATTAAAAAAGATGAAAATAATTTTTTAGCTTTCATGGAATTATAAGGACTTTCTTTAGCAGTAGAATTGCGACAGGAAATTATTAAAATAAATATCTTAAATGTATATTTAATGCAATGATGTCAGCAACTAAAGACTTCAATTATTCCTTATTGTTGTTGACATCATTAGTTTTAACGTGCGTCCACAGTATTCATCGAGAACTATGCCTGGTGCTTATCATTTTCTTATGGCGAATTCGGCTGACTGCTCTGGCGTACTCCGGACGCGCTCCGGAGTACTCTGGAGCTCTAATAATTGTCGAGGCCTTCGAGATTAACAAGGCCTGAGAATGCTGAAAAGTGCGTGCGTGAGCGATCTCCAAATTTCATCACTAGGTGTCCTTCTTTCACTATAAACAAGCAGAAGGACACCTGTATTATATGTCATTTTGTAACTATGATAAATTCAGAAATAAATAAATAAATAAAAAATACTGCTAAGCAAATGTTTTAAAAAACCCATCACTTATGAAAAAAATTCTGATATTATAGAAAAATCATAATTATTGATAATCGATATTCCGTATCTCTATATACGACAGCAGAAACCGATGTTACTTACATATGTGCTTAGCATAATAATAATCATAAACTTGAAAAAAATCAAAATCGAATCAATCGTTAGGAGATATAGCATATCAATCGCATGATATGAATTGCGATGTTCACTCATTATTCAATATGGCGTTAAATTTAATAATATAAATCTTAGTCGTAGCCAACGAAAAAGACAGGCCCTGGCATTGAAAAGTCACCTGACCATCTTAGTCCAAGCAACAATGTAACCTTCACAGAAGTTATTATATAAAGAATAATGAACACAACTGACCTTATTGATCAGAGGGGAGACGATGGATACCACTATTTCCACAAAATTTATTTTATTCATCATAGATGCACATTTCGGCTACCAGGTAGCCATCTTCATTTTTTCCATCTTGGATTTTAACAATTAGTATATTTTCGTTTGTTGGAAACAATGAAGGTTACATTGTTGCTTGGACTAAGATGGTCAGGTGATTTTTCGGTGTCAGGAAAATACCAACACCTTCTAGAAAGAAAGCCTCACAAATGAAACGTCACATATTGTTACATCATCATAATTCGACCATTGTTGATCGTATTTCTACCAATAGTAAGCCCTAAATATTTGGTCGACTTATGATGATGTAACAATGTATGGCTTTTCAGTTGTGAGGCTTTCTTTC
>JAHWFO010043042.1:12500-17501 GCA_023313115.1 Rhysida immarginata | reverse complement strand
GCACATTAGGAGAGTCATATTGACTCCCGCCGCTTACCCGCACTTTAGTGAATTGATTTCGGCTCCACCACGCTCGATCTCTGTTCACTAGCATAGCTGAACAGTCTTGTACTTCCATCGCCGCCGTTTACCCGCGCTTGATTGAAATTTCTTTCATAAGCTCTGTTCACTAGCCAACGGACAACTTTTGTTGACAACTCGGCACCTATGACACTTAACTGCACGCGCGTTGGACGGTTTCCTGGGAGCGCGCACCCCGTTCATCGTTCCAATTTTAGGGCCTGTACGTCCGTTTGTTTCGGAGGTGATTTTTAGTGGAACTTCGTCGAAATTTTGCCTCTACCACGAAACGAGCTCTGTTCGCTAGCAAACTTTTGTTGGCAACTCGGCTCCTAGCAAACTTTCGTTGGTCGATTTCCCGGGAGCAGGAAGCCCGTCCAACGTTCGAATGTTGGCCCGTGTTCATGCCTTATTTTCGCAGGTGTGTGCTCAAAGTGGGAGTTAGTCGAAATTTTGCCTCCACCACGAAACGAGCTCTGTTCTTCACTTTGACATTCAGAGGACTGGGCAGAAATCACATTGCGTCAGCACCAGCCTACGGCCATCGCAATGCTTTGTTTTAATTAAACAGTCGGATTCCCCCGATCCGTGCCAGTTCTGAGTGAGCTGTCAGATGTCGGCCGGTGAGAGGCAAGCGGGCGTTCTTGCCATCCCAGCCTCGACGTTCCACGACAACTGCGTCGCCGGTCCACACGCGCCCCTTCCAAGCCGCCGCGCCAGCGTCGAGCACCCACCGCCACGTGTCGCCGAACGCAGTTTAACCCCATCACAGGGAAACACGTGGCAAGCACCATGGAAGAGGAGAAACGCGGCGCCTCTTGACGGCCCTTCCGAAACACAACGCAGTCCGGTTTATCAGTCTCTCGCTTCTTAGCCATCGCGGCCCCGACCGACTCAGCCCTCAGAGCCAATCCTTGTCCCGAAGTTACGGATCTGGCTTACCGACTTCCCTTACCTACATTGTTCTATCGACCAGAGGCTGTTCACCTTGGAGACCTGCTGCGGATATGGGTACGGCCCGGTGCGAAAATCACTTGCTCTCCCTCGGATTTTCAAGGGCCGACGGGAGCGCTCCGGACACCGCAAGAATCACGGAGCTTTATGGGAACAACATCCCTTTCTCCGGGCGAGCCGATTCCAGGGAGTCCGTCCCTTACAAAGAAAAGACATCTCTTCCCGGAGCTCCCGCCGACGTCTCCGAGTTCGTTTGCGTTACCGCATCGGACCTTAGAGGGATCCGATCTCCGCATCCGGGTTCTGGAATATTAACTCGATTCCCTTTCGGGCTCTCGGGGTTGTTAACAAATTTTTTTTTGCCACTGACACCCCAGTTCGGAACGGGTTTCCCCTATTCCTTAGGGTCGACTGACCCATGTTCGATTGCCGTTCACATGGAACCCTTCTCCACTTCGGTCCTCAAGGTTCTCACTCGAGTATTTGCTACTACCACCAAGATCTGCACCGGCGGCGGCTCCAGGTGGGCTCACGCCCGACACCTTCGACGCACACCGCCGCGACCCTCCTACTCGCCGGGGCTTTTGGCTTACCAGAAATCTTTTTGCCCCGGCGGCTGGGTATGGGCTCGACGCTGGTGTGCCATCCATTTTCAGGGCTAGTTGCTTCGGCAGGTGAGTTGTTACACACTCCTTAGCGGATTCCACTCCTTCACTTTCATTGCACCTTAGGGTTTCGTAATGCTTTGCGAGTAACCCTTCGACTCGCGCACGTGTTAGACTCCTTCGTCCGTGTTTCAAGACGGGTCGGGTGGGCGACCGACCTACTCGCCGCCGACCTTAAGCGCCGCCCCGAAAGCAACCACCACCAGTGAGCCGATAGGAGCCCAATCGGTCCCTGGCACCTCGACCTGGCGAGCGAGCAGTGCGGAGCGGGCAAGCAAGGCCTCGGTTGGGTAGCGGCCAAGAGCAGGGACTGGCTGTAGCCACCATCCGACGTTTTTTCCCCCGAGAGGAAAGAGCACGCCGGGCGACGGTACATACCCTTTGTCCTGCCCCCCAAGACCGCCTTTCTTACGGGCAACCCAACCGGTCGCGGCGTCCTACTGAGGGGGAAATACAACCGCCCGCTGCCGGCTAGCCATCGGACGTACGGCTCCGCTCAGGTCTCCATACTTCGCGACGGCTTTCGACAAGCAGACTGGTTGATTCCCCCCCGTTCGACCTTCGAGGGCCCACCCGTAGCCTCCGAGCGGTTTCACGTACTCTTGAACTCTCTCTTCAAAGTTCTTTGCAACTTTCCCTCACGGTACTTGTTTGCTATCGGTCTCGTGGAAGTATTTATCCTTCGGTGGAGTTTACCACCCACTTTGCAACCATACTTCCCCTGGAACCCAAACACTTTGGTTTCCCAGAAGCTGCCCGCCGAGTCCTCCGCGGAACTCCGGCGGATCGCTGGTCGGCATCGTTTATGGTTAGAACTAGGGCGGTATCTGATCGCCTTCGAACCTCTAACTTTCGTTCTTGATTAATGAAAACATTCTTGGCAAATGCTTTCGCAGTAGTTCGTCTAGCGACGGTCCAAGAATTTCACCTCTAGCGTCGCAATACGAATGCCCCCGTCTGTCCCTGTTAATCATTACCTCAGGTTCCGAAAAACCATCAAAATAGAACAGAGGTCCTATTCCATTATTCCATGCTGGGCTATGCGGGCGGGACATGCCTGCTTGGAGCACCCTAATTTGTGCAAAGTAAACGTTCCGGTCACCCAAGACACTCAACGAAGAGCACCGAGGGACGGCCGGTAGGATGGCTCCGGGACTGGCAGTGAAACCGCACAAGGGCGCGGACCGCCAGACCGGCACCGTGATCCAACTACGAGCTTTTTAACCGCAACAACTTTAATATACGCTATTGGAGCTGGAATTACCGCGGCTGCTGGCACCAGACTTGCCCTCTAATAGATCCTCATTAAAGGATTTAAAGTGTACTCATTCCAATTACGGGTCCTCGGAAGAGAGTCCCGTATCGTTATTTTTCGTCACTACCTCCCCGTGCCGGGAGTGGGTAATTTGCGTGCCTGCTGCCTTCCTTGGATGTGGTAGCCGTTTCTCAGGCTCCCTCTCCGGAATCGAACCCTGATTCCCCGTTACCCGTTACTACCATGGTAGGCGCATAACCTACCATCGACAGTTGATAAGGCAGACATTTGAAAGATGCGTCGCCGGTGCAAGGAGCGTGCGATCGGCTCCAAGTTATCCAGAGTCAACAAACGGCAACGGATCGAGTCTCCGATCCGTATTGGTCTTGTTCTAATAAAAGCGCTCGTCCCCGAAGGTCGGAGCTTTTCGGCATGTATTAGCTCTAGAATTACCACAGTTATCCAAGTAGGATGGTACGATCTAAGGAACCATAACTGATTTGAGAGCTGCCTGCTGCCAGGAAAGCGTTTAACTCGCGTGCGGATAGGTGGCGTAGGAACCGAGTTGCCAATGAAAGTTTGCTAGCGAACAGAGCTTGTTTCGTGGCGGAGGAATCAAAATTTCGACTAAGTCCCACGTCGAGCACCCACCTCCGAAACTAACGGAGGTAAAGGCGCCAAAATTGGAAGGATGAACGGGCTCCCTGCTCCCAGGAAACCGTCCAACTGGCGCGCAGATAGTTGGCATAGGAGCCGAGTTTCCGACAAAACTTTTCTTTGGATAGTGAACAGAGCTCATGAAAGAAGTACCAGACTGTCTCCTCTCGTCCGCTCGACGTTCGACCAGCCATTGTCCAGTACAACAGAACAGAGCTCGAAGGGGAACAAAGCTCCAGCGACCGACTAACGTACGCCAAATTTCGACCAATTCCGAAAGGCCGGAAACTCGGTGGAGAGACGCGGTCTGCACAGCTACGTGTGTCCGCCAGATATCACGGCGATCGGCTGTGGTTCACATTTCCCAACAACGAGAACAGAGCTGTCCCCTGTAGATTACAACAGCCTTTGAATCTTGTGTTTTGAAGCGACTGAGTTCCAACCAACAAACACAGCTTGAGCAATGAACACAGCTCGAGCGACACGACACAAGAGCCGAAATTTAGACTAAGTCCGAACGACCGGAAACTCGGTGGAGAGACGCGGGCTGCACAGCTACGTGTGTCCGCCGAATATCAACGCGATCCGTGGAGTTCAAACTTTGGAAGGAACAAACCTCAAGAGCGAACAGAGCTCGAGAGAAGAACAGAGCTCAAACGATGCACAACGCACCCGAAATTTTCGCTAAGTGCGAGGGGCCGCAAACTCTGGGAAACGACGCGGCCCTATCAGGCGCGTGTCCCCGCCGAATATGAACGCGATCCGTGGAGTTCGAAAATTCGGCGTGACAGGGGCCCCGGTACGCACATGGGAACGACCAGCCGAGATGCTCGGGGTGGAAGTCGACCGACCCCGGCTTTAGTTGTTGAGTATGCAACTCTTAGAGGATCTCCCAAGAAAAAATTTCGAACATCAACAGTCCAAAAATAAACATGCTACATTTGAGAGGGATTTACTGGAGGTTCGAATTTCATGCCGCGTTTGGCCACTCTTGTACGGCCGGGGCTGAACCCCTTTCCCGGACTTGTAAATGCCTACTTTTGAGATCGGCACAAGTGTAGACGGTCCGGTGCTATATATATAGGGAAGGTCTTGAAAGACGTGTGAAAGCCAAGGAGTCAAAATTAAAGCGTCTGAACGTTATTAAACCCAGAGGCAAGATAAATAATTATCTCCTAAAAGCTTCTCTCCGTACTTTCCGGACTAGTTCTCTAAATAGAAGGACGATGCGAGCCACGACCGGCGCTTGCTCGTACCTTCACGGGTTCATGTCAATATTGCACGGGCGAATGTGCTAGGATTTACCCAGCTGTATTCTTTGACGCGATCACGTTGCCAAAAACGTTTCACGGAACATTGGAGGGATTCCCGCGGATCGAAGGGGTTTATGGTTACCTGAACAAGGGCCAT
>JAHWFO010043042.1:0-7500 GCA_023313115.1 Rhysida immarginata | reverse complement strand
TTTCTTCCAATCAAACACGCAGACTGCAACGGTCCAATCACCTTCCCAAAAATATTCATACACCTATTCACCAGAATTTTAGATAGTATCTTATAGTCCACATTTGCTAAAGCAATCGGTCTAAAATCTTTAACGTTATTACTAAATCTTTTCTTGGGTATTAATATCACGTCAGAACACATCATCGATAGAGGTACTTCTGCCACCTGATAAATATAATTATAAACAACCCTTAAAATTGGCACAATATTCCTCATCTTATAGATTTCACCGGGTAAACCATCAGGACCTGGTGAGGCCTTCATATTTAACTGCTTAATAGCTTTAATAATCTCATCATCTGATATCTCACTCCAGCGATCTTCTGCATCGATATCCCTCATATACCCTAAAAAATGTCTTTCACTATCTTCGTTTCTCTCCATTCGATTTTCATATAAAGACTTATAATATCTATAAAAGGCATCCTTAATTTCGTCTCTATCTTTAGTAATATTTCCCTTAACATCAAGACTTTCAATGCCTAATTCTGCAGTCTGTCTCCGACCCATTTTCTTAACAAACTTTGCATTAACCGACTGCAACGCTATTCTTTCTCTAAAATATTCGTCAATCAAATAATGCTTATAAGTCATCTTCAATCTGAAACCTTCTCATTTACTGCACTATAAGCACCTTAAAAAAATCCCAACATTGATTAGGATCATCATTATAAGGTAAATATTCAAAGTATTTATTTAAAAATTGCTCCATATGTTGATTACAATTTAAATCCTTTAATTTCCAGACTGGACAACTAATGTGTCCTAATCTGCCATAAACCTTTCTCTTAAAATTAAACGTTATAAATATCTTAAGGTGATCCCCTACCACTAACTCATCTTCAATCTCACATAAATCAACATAAGCTTCCAATTCCTGACTCAAATAAAATCGATCTAATCGTGCCTTTGACTCATTACGCTTCCAGGTATAACAAACTCTATCACCATTTCTTTTTCTCCAAATATCCACCAAATTGTAAGTATCAATTAGACCTTGCAGTTGTGATGCAACTCCTACTCTCCACTCCCTATGTGGTTCTCTATCTAATTCAGGGTCGACTGTACAATTCCAATCTCCAGGAATTACAAATTCATCCTCCTTATATTTTATCATAAAATTTTTAATTCCAGCTATGACCTCATAAGCCTCCTTTGTTTGCTGTGGCATCAATACTGTTATAATCCATAATTTATTTCCCATATATTCAATACTTACTGCCAATGCATAAGTATTATAAATACATACTTTTTTATATAATATATTCTTAGGCATTAAAATCATAATGCCATTAAACCTATGTGTAGCTGGAGTATGTTCAATCTCAAAATCATACTCTAAAACTTTCAACCAATCAGGTAAATTTCCACTCATTATACCAGTCTCCACTATACAATATATCATATGTTTATTCTTTCTCACGTGGTCAAAAAAAAAATTTTTATTCCAATAGGTATTCAAATCCCTAATATTCCAAAACACCACGCCTGCCCCCATTTTAATATATAAATAAAAAAAATTAAAAATATTCTACCTAATATCCTATTCCCAACTCTCCTCAATCAATGTTAAATAGCTAAATATATAATTAATTCTTTTTCATATTCAGTCCCATTTTCTTTTTACTTTCCCTTGGGTTTTCCAATGTTGTTACTACATTCTTAATATCCTCTCTTGTGGGCTCTGAGATTGTGCGTTCCCTTATCATATGCCTAGCAACTGAGACAAATTCATCCACACTGTAATTATACTTCACTATCATATCCTTAAAACTTACTTTTCTTTTCTTAGCTTCTCTAATAATCAAAAAAAGTTCTTCTTTCAATCTGTTTCTCCTTTCCTCATCTATATCATTATATTTAATCCCTACCACACTCAATGGTAGCTTGGTGGTTACTTTACCACTCCCTTCCTCCAATCCAAGACATACACCACCTGACTCCTCATAAGTCACCTCTTTTTCACTCATGCATTTCTCAACTACTTCCTTTTGCTTTTGGTTTCCATCATCCCCACTTCCTTCACTCACATTACCCATCTTCATTCCTATTCCCTGTCTCTCAACCCTACTTTCTATACTCAACTCTGTATCCTCACCCTGTATCCCCTCATTAGATTACACCAAACTCTCCAATTTTGGGGGGAGGGCCAGACTTCCCTTTGAACGTACAGATATCTCCTATCGAGGAGATGGAGTTATCTCGGGAGTTTAATCCTACTTCTTAAAACCTTCATCATGGCACTATTGCAATGGAACCTTAATGGATTCTTTTGTCGCTTAGAAGACCTAAAGCTGTTAGTCAATAAGTTCTCCTTCTCCTTATTGGCTTTGCAAGAAACGTTCCTCTTGCCATCTCAGTCTCCTACACTAAAAGGATTTAATTTTATTAGGAAGGATTATACTTCGGGAAATAAAGCCTGTGGTGGTGTTGCCATCTTAGTTCAAAGATCTTTGCCTTTTACTACCATTAGTTTAAACTCTAACCTTCAGGCGGTAGCAGTTAGAGTCTTATTCAAAGATCTCTCACCTCTAACTGTTTGTTCACTCTATCTACCTCCAGATCAATATACGGACGAAACATCTTTGTCATCTCTGCTCCGTGAACTTCCAAGCCCCTTTCTTATTCTGGATGATTTCAACGGCCATAATCCCATTTGGGGGTCTATAAAGCTCTCTGAGAGAGGATATATGATAGAGAAAGCTTTGAATGCTTTTAACGTCAATTTGTTAAACAATGGCTCTCCAACATTCCTCCACTCAGCCAATGGCTCTCTGTCATGCATTGATCTATCTATATCCTCTTCATCTTTTACACCTAACTTAGCCTGGAGCGTATTCTCAGATTTACATGGTAGTGATCATTTCCCGATTAGTATATCTCTGAGTTCTTCTTCTTTTTACAACCCTTTACCACGTTGGAAATTGGATAAAGCAGACTGGCAGGTCTTCCAATCCCATCTACAGTTTGAAAATAAAACAACCTTTCCATCTGTAGATGAGGCTTTAGAGGATTTCACCTCCCGCATCCTCCATGCGGCGGAACAATCCATTCCTAAGTGTAGATCGTCTTCCACGAAAATTCCAGTGCCATGGTGGAATGAAGAATGTGCCCTAGCGGTTTGAGAAGGTAAGCGAGCTCTCCGCATTTTTACCGCACAACCAACTCTTGAGAATCTTATTACTTATAAGAAAAAAAGGGCCAGTTGTAAACTAATCATTTCCAATAATAAAAAACTCTGTTGGAGAGATTATATCTCCTCCATTAATAAAAACACTCCTCTTCAAACAGTATGGAACATGATTAGGAAAATAAATAGGAAAAGACTCCCGGATAAACTCCCTTCTCTCATTGAAAATGGGCATACATACTTTGACCCAAAGGAGGTAGCTAATATCCTCGGAAGGACATTTGCAGAGGTTTCACAGAAAAAACATTACTCAGCCTCCTTTCAAAGACAAAAACGTGTTGAAGAATCGCATGCTATAAATTTTCAAATTATTTCAAAATATAATCTCCCGTTTACATTACGGGAACTGCATTACGCCCTTCGTTGCTCTCCGTTGCTCCAGAGATTCTGCGCCAGGCCCGGATGGAATCTTATACGCTTTCCTGAAACATCTCACGAGGGAAGCTTATGCTCACCTACTCTCGTTATACAACTACATTTGGTCATTAGGAGAGATTCCAACTGCGTGGAGAGAAGCAATTGTTATTGCTATCCCAAAACCAAATAAAGACCACTCTTGCCCTTCAAACTATCGACCAATTGCGTTAACCAGCTGTCTGTGCAAAGTCTTGGAAAGGATGGTCTCTGTCCGATTTATGTGGTACCTAGAAAAAAACCACCTGTTGTCTAGGTTTCAGTGCGGTTTCCGCAAATCCCGCTCAACTGTTGATCACCTTGTACGGTTGGAGCATGAGGTTCATTTTGCACAGAGACATAGACAACATGTCGTAGGGGTTTTCTTTGATTTGGAAAAAGCCTACGATACAACTTGGAGGCATGGGATAGCAATACTTTTGCGTAAATACGGCCTTACAGGACATCTTCCCTCTTTCCTGTGTAATTTCATGGCGAATAGAACATTCCGAGTTCGCGTTGGGTCAACACACTCAGACCCTTTTACACAGGATAATGGTGTCCCACAGGGATGTGTGCTGAGTCCTTTCCTTTTCCTCATTGCTATTAATGAGGCTTGTTTACAACTTCCATCTACTGTGAACTATTCCCTGTACGTTGACGATATTGCCATCTACTGTCGAGGGTCCTGAATGTTTTTTATTGAGCGTCAACTGCAAATGGCCATCAACAAGCTTGTTACCTGGAGCAACGGAGTAGGCTTCAAATTTTCACCCCAAAAAACAAGGGCCGTCCACTTTTGCTTTTTAAGAGGCCTCCATCCAGATCCGGAACGAACTCTTTATGGATCCCTGATCTCAGTGGTGGACTCCCACAAATTCTTGGGTCTGATTTTTGATAGGAAACTATCATGGCTCCCACATCTTCGAAATTTAAAAGCGAGATGCTTACAAGCCATGAATGTTTTGCGCTCTATTTCCGCTACCAAATGGGGCGCTGATAGAAAGATGCTCTTGTTTTTATACGGCTCCCTAGTTAGATCTAAATTAGACTATGGAAGCATTGTTTATGCCTCAGCTTCAAAGAGCACTTTGAAGCTGTTAGATCCCGTCCATAACCGAGGCATAAGAATTGCCACAGGAGCTTTCCGCACAAGTCCGGTAGAGAGCCTTTATGTGGAGGCTTCTGAACCCCCATTATGGTTTAGAAGAGCCAAACTCCTCCTCAAATATGCTCTTCGCGTATATGGTGAAAGTGAACATCCAGCTTTTGCCTGTTTTATTGATCAACCTAGTATTCCTCCCCATCACTCTTTTAGAAGCATTAATAATTGGTTCCATAATCTTCTGGAGAGCCTGAATCTCTCATTTCCCGCCATGCATAGCCGAGAGGTCAGAGAGGTCCCTCCGTGGATTCTCCCCCAACCAGACATAAATTACAACTTATTTGCTGGGAAAAAATCAAATTTTATGGAAGCTGAAATTAACGCACTCTTTAAGGTTTTTTTAGAAACCCTTCCTGATGGCTTCCACATATATACAGATGGGTCCAAATCAGAGGACGGGGTTGGCTGTGCGTTCCTTATAGATAACAGTGTATTTTCATATCATTTGCCAAACGAGTTCTCCATCTTCTCAGCGGAATTGGTAGCCATTGCCAAAGCGTTAGAGTTCGCTTTTAATTATCCAAATTCAAACATCTGGATATTCACTGATTCACTGAGCGCTTTGCAATCTTTGGAATCATTTAATTCTATAAACCCGTTTGTTCAAAGAATCCAGGAATATCTTCATTACCTGGATTCTCAAGGTACCAGTATCCATTTTGTCTGGATCCCTAGTCACATGGGTATCCTACAAAATGAACGGGTCGATAAGGCGGCAAAACACGCGATTACTCATTTACCGATCTCTGAATTGCTTTCAATCCCCGAGCATTTGTACCCGGTGATTTCCAAAAAACTCAGATCTTCTTGGCAGGATTCTTGGCCTCTGAACCCTGCTAATAAATTATTTGAAATAAAGCCTGCCATCTCACCGTGGTCATTACCTTGTCTAACAAACAGGCGAGAAGATGTCGTTCTTACTCGGCTTAGGATTGGTCATAGCCGTCTTACTCACATCCATTTATTAAAAAAAGAACCAGCGCCGTTGTGTTCTTGTGGAGCAATGCTGACTATTAAGCATATTCTAACTCAGTGCCCTTTACACACTAAGTTACGACGCTCATTAGGGCTGAATCATTCCCTAGATTTTTTGTTGGGGAACAACCCCATAATTTTTAAAAAAGTGTTTCTTTTTTTAAAAATTATTCATGTTTTTAAATTCATATAGTCATCCTTTTATTGCTTTTGCATTGTATATATTTGATCATTAAGTATAGTGCCATTTACACACTAATCATATTCATCAGTTTTTTTTAGGGGTCAACTCAGAAGAAAATAGATTTTAATCACCTATTTCATAGTCAGTTAGTGCCCTTTACACACTAATGACTTACACAGCCCTATGCTAATATTTCTTATTACGGGCGAACCCTGGCGAAAAATGTTTGTTTTTATATTTATTAATGATTTTAAAATCTCATAGTCATAGTTTTTATTGTTTGTCCATCTTTGTCACTCAAGTTTTTATAAATTTTTTTCATCTGACTTTTTAAAACTTTTGGCCCCTTAAACTGTTGGTTTTTAAACTTTCTGTCGGGCGCAAAATGGCCATAGCAGCCGACGCCCTAAAATTCCAATCAACCAACCAACCAACCCTTCGTTGCTCCAGTGATTTTGCGCCAGGCCCAGATGGAATCTTATATGCTTTCTTGAAGCATCTACCGAGGGAAGCTTATGCTCACCTTCTCTCGTTATATAATTACATCTGGTCTTTAGGAGAGATTCCAACAATATGGAGAGAGGCAATTGTTATTGCTATTCCAAAACCGAATAAGGACCACTATTGCCCTTCAAACTATCGACCAATAGCGCTAACTAGCTGCATGTGCAAAGTCCTGGAAAGGATGGTCTCTGTCCGACTTATGTGGTATCTGGAAAAAAATCACCTGTTGTCCAGATTTCAGTGCGGTTTCCGCAAATCTCGCTCAACTGTTGATCACCTTCTTCGGTTGGAGCATGAGATTCATTTTGCACAGAGACATAAACAACATGTTGTAGGGGTGTTCTTCGATCTGGAAAAAGCCTATGATACAACTTGGAGGCATGGAATAGCAATACTTTTGCGGAAGTATGGCCTTATAGGACACCTTCCCTCTTTCCTGTGTAATTTCATGGCGAACAGAACATTCCGAGTTCGCGTTGGGTCAACGATCTCAGACACTTTTACGCAGGATAATGGTGTCCCACAGGGAAGTGTGCTGAGTCCATTTCTTTTCCTCATTGCCATGAATGAGGCTTGTTCACAACTTCCATCTACTGTGAACTACTCCCTCTACGTCGATGATATCGCCATTTACTGTCGAGGGTCCTCAATGTTTTCCGTTGAGCGTCAACTGCAAATGGCCATCAACAAGCTTGTTACCTGGAGCAACGGAGTAGGCTTCAAATTTTCTCCCCAAAAAACAAGGGCCGTCCACTTTTGCTTTTTAAGAGGCCTCCACCCAGACCCGGATCTAACTCTTTATGGATCCCTGATCTCAGTGGTGGACTCACAAATTCTTGGGTCTGACTTTTGATAGAAAACTATCATGGCTCCCACATCTTCGTAATTTAAAAGCGAGATGCTTACAAGCCATGAATGTTTTGCGCTCTATTTCCGCTACCAAATGGGGCGCTGATAGGAAGATGCTCTTATTTTTATACGGCTCCCTAGTTAGATCTAAACTAGACTATGGAAGCATTGTATATGCCACTGCTTCAAAGAGCACCTT
>JAHWFO010043039.1:39767-88401 GCA_023313115.1 Rhysida immarginata | reverse complement strand
GTCATAAAGTACTTAGCGTTGTTCTCCGAATAATTATAAGCATAATTCTCCTTATCCATTTTTTAAAATTCTCAAAAAAAAACGTTTGGCTATTATGACGTAATTCATCCATGCCATAATGACATTTTTTTTGCTGGCTCCTGTCATAATAGCCAGGAGCCACTTTGGATAGCCCTCTGACGTCATAATAAGCTATGAGAATAGTTATAATAGCCTTCTGACGTCATAATTCATCCATTCATATAGCCTTCTGACATCATAATAGCCAAACTTTGGATAACGATTTCAAGCATTTTTTTTAGAATTTTGGAAAAAAGATAAGGAAAATTAGGCAAAATTCTAAGCATAATTTTCCTTATCCATTTTTCAAAATTCTAAAAAAAAATGTTTGAAATCGTTATCTAAAATTTGGCTATTATGACATAATTTTTATACGAAATTTCCTAACGGCATTGTTTTAGTTTAGCAGCTATGATAATTTTTAGCTATGAATTTTCGTTAATTTAAAATATCAATTCATTCAGAGCTCATTAAAGTAGAGCAACTCTTGTTTATTTTCGAAATACGCGAGTCTATTGACTCTGTCTCCTACCCTTTTAGGAATGAACTTGCCTTCAGCAGGAGGGTGCTAGAAAAAAATTATGTCATTACAGCATAAATGAATTACGTCAGAAGGCTTAGAATTAGGCTTACGTCATAATATCCAAACTTTGGATAACGATTTCAAGCATTTTTTTTGAGAATTTTGAAAAATGGATAAGGAAAATTATGCTTAGAATTTTGCAGAGAAAAACGCTAAATTATACTTTATGACCATCAAACCAGATACACCCTGTATATCTAATTATATATATTGGTTAATGTTCACTTCTGAACATAGCGCGATGACTGATCATACGACCAACGAAAGTGAATTTATTTTTTTAAGGTTCTCTCCACTTCATCCGATAAATGCTCGATCGGGTTGAGATCGGGCGACCGAGCTGACCACTGAAGCAGGTGGACGTCCGCGTCCTGTTCCTCGAACTGGTCCAAGATCATTCGAGCAAGGTGACAATGGAGCATTGTCCTGCTGAAATTGTCCGTCACCACAAGAAGAAACGATCACTCACAGTCATCATCAACGGGACGATCATACATAGTCATCATCAACGAGTTCACCTGATCGGCAACAACGTTCAGATAGTGTGTTGCATTCAGGGATCTGTCTACAAAGATCAGAGGACCCAGTGTGCCCCAAAAGAAGCACTCCTGACTAGCACTCTTCCTCCACCCACCTGTTCAGTTGTCTGCTGCAGGATGGGTCCATGGTCTCGTGCTGTTTGCCCCAGATGCTGTCTGCATGGTGAAGTAGGAACCACGATTCGTCGGATCAGGCGACCTTCTTCCATTTATTCAGTGTCAGATGCCTGTGTGCCCATAGCAGGCGCGCTTTACCATTTTGAGGTGACAGCACCAGTACCCGTACTGGCCGCCTGTTGTTAAACCCAGATCAGTGCAAGGTGTCCCACACGGTGTGCTCTGAAATTTGTTGGGATGCTCCCTCATTGAACTGCGTGCAATTTGTAGGGCTGTTCCCGTCCTGTTGCTGTGCTTGATTCATGCCAGTCGCCGTTGGCCTCGTTCATTCACGGCACTGTTTCGTCCAGAGTTGTTTGTTGGAGGTTGTTTTTTGGCATAATTGCCATTCACGGAATCCCCTTGATACTGTTACAACCGGAGGAGGTTCGTGGTTTTCAAAATGCTCAACTGCGCCCGTCGAGCTAAAACGATCATGCCTCGTTCAAAGTCGGTCAAATCCTTGGATTTACCCATATTCAGTCCACTTCTGCTGCGACTGTAACTTGTGATCCAGTGCATCCCTTTTATACACTGCTTCGGCCTGCTCCATTGTTTGGTTGACGCAATGAGGCCGATCCATTTTCCATATGAGATGGCTCTAATAAATTGGTCGTTCACTGGGTATTGCGTTATTGGGTAGTTGAAGCTCGAGCTGAGGATGGTGATAGTGTTTCGTAGTTTAGCAGGTTATGATTGGTACCTATGGGCATAACTCATCGAGTTTGATGAAGTCAATTAGCGTCAACGGTACAGGGATTAGCTTGCAGGAATATCGTACCGAGTAGACTGATACGACATTTTATTTTACTTTCATTTCGTTTTTACCAATTAAATTTGGAACTCAAATACACTGTTGTTCCATTGGAGAATACACATTATCAAGTAGGTCTAAATCCCCTGTTTTTCACTTGAGGGCGCGACCGTCAAAGCGCACCCAATCATCCATTGTTAAAAATAGCTTATGTCGTATATGTCTACTCGGTAATCTGTGATTGTTCTGTAAGTATTTACCGTAGTAGAGGTTACCGTGTTTCTCCTCTGGGAACTAAAAAAAAGAAACACATGACGCTTTCTGTGCATTAATTTTTTAAGTGGAGTATCACCTGGGAGCAAGGAGCACCAAGTTAAGTAGTGATTTTACTGATTTTGTAAGTTGTCAGTCCTGAACAGGGAGTGACACTCCTTTGGGAGTGATCAAACTGGTTAACACACTTGTGAAAATGCAAGATGCCAGTAAAGTGTTCTTCCCAATAGTTTAGGTTTGCCATGGGATATGAATAGGTGTTAAGTACATTTATTGAATTTTTAAAATCTTCTATATATATAAAGAAGGATGTTTGTGGGTTTGTCTGTGGGTCTGTTTGTCTGTATGTTTTTTATACAAATCTACAGTTTTATTCCGAGCTTGACGAAATTTCGCATACATGACCTTCAAAGCATGAGGAAGATCACTGTCTACCTCAGATTTCGGTAAAATAATACATATCGATAAAAAATCGATATTCATGGTTATGGCAAGGCATATTAATGAGAAATATCGCATGACCAACAATGCAAGACAAAGTTTTTGCAACAATGGTATCAACACGCAATTCACAAACACTCTGCACGGACCAACAATATATATCTCATGACCAACAATGAAAGGCAATGTTTGTGCAACAATAGGCCCATTGTGTTCGCATCAACAATGGTATCAACGTGCAATTCACCAATAACAATGAGCACAGAATGATGATGTAATGTTAAAGCAATCTTTCCAAGAATTATAACAATGAAATAAAATGATGATGTAATATGGATAAGTTTCAATTTGTAACAATGCATAGAATTCCTGTTATTCAGGCTTAGAAAAGAGAGTTCTTAGTACTTAACAATTTCTTGAAAATCTTTAAAAATAATCAGTAACTGGAGATAATGGAGAGTTAGCAGACTATTGAGAAAGAGTGGACAGACGACAGAGAAAGCACTCCTTTAGCTCCGTGATGTATTGAGCAAATGGGAAGCAAGTAAATAGAAGAATCGGCGACCGCTAGACTGCACAAAGTGATGAATGGCCAAGTTTTGCTTCAACACATCGAGAGAAGAGTGGAAATTGCAACAACACTAAGTATACATCTGAGGTAAGATTACGTGAGTAAGAAATTATTTAGACTAGCGGTGGCATCCTTGGAGAGGTCCAGCCATTGTGAGCCTTTAAAAAGTTTTTTTTTTCGAATTTTCATTAAGAATTTTTACTGTATTAATTCTAAGCATTTTCATGTGTTTATTTTAAAGAGATTGCAAAAATTAATTTAATTTTTTGAGATTGTTCTGTTTACATCCAGCTATAATTATCCCGGGCAACGCCGGGTACCTTTGCTAGTACTAAATGATATCCGTAATTTATAGTTTAATATTGTGTTTTCTTAATTGTTTACTTTTTATAGATGATAATTTTTTGGGCCCCATATCTTTGTACAACTTGTATATCAATCTGCTGGTAATGTGTGTTATTCTTGTAACAATTGATTAAAATAAGCTTTTAATGATTTATCACGGTCATTTTTTCTCACTGCTCCACATCTCTAGACAAAGTAAGCCAAACAACCCGTACACGGTTTCCCGTGCTTAAGGCATAATTCTTATTCATTCTTACTTTTTTTTCTCACCTTATGCATTCTTAATTTCTTTGTTGAGCACGCATGGGCGGTACATTCATGGCATCCGAAAAGGGACTCAGTAGTCCAGAATTTCCGGAGTTTAGGGGTGGAGGTGTGTAAGAGAATTCACAAAGTCACTATGCTTGTGAAAATCTTAAATTTTTTAATAAGGGAAGGGTGAAAACACCTATGGTGAGTTGGGGGAATGGCGAACCAGTATATCATCGATAAACTTGAGGTTCTCTGTCTAGGATGACAGTGATGAACTCGAGTGGTATAATATTTGTAAAGAATAGGTTGGGTTCCTCGAATTATGTCAGCCAATTGAGTGTCTTCAAATTGGTGATATTGATCTTCATCGTCGAAGTGCTCTTAAATGTGTAATATATGAATACACAGAATGTTTCAGTAATGAAGTTATATGTGTGAATGGAGTAAACGACTTCCATGCTGAATACGATATTAGAATGCTTATAAAAACAATTATTGGATTTAGAAAGGGCAGAAATTATTGAGAACAGTAAGAGTGCTTGGAATTCCTGGGTGCAAGTCATCCCGAAGAAAAACAGGGAAGTGCGTATTACGCTAGATTTGTGTCGGGTGTAATGAATGCACCAGTCCCACGGGCTTTCCTACCCCAATCACTAGAGGTATTTTAGAAGAACTGCGAGGGCATAGGCACTTCTCAGTGCTCGACCTAAACAATATTTACATCCAGATTCCGTTGGTCAAGTCACTGAAGTTGTCTTATGCCTTACAGTCGCTCTGGGATAATTTTCAAATAACTCAGTTACCCCAGGATGAAAAACATTCGTTACATGTATTCCAGAGTTACATAGTCTCCACATTGCGTGAAAAGAGTGGGCAGGAAGTTCTAGATCTTAGATAACATTCTTATTTCAACCCGTACTTTTGAGGAGCACCTTTCGGTTCTGAAATGGGCTTAAAAGAGCTCAACTCAATTATTGCACTGTGCCACCCACGCGCGGGGGCGTGACCTTAATCGGGTCGCGGGACTTACACAACTTTCGAACGTGACGGCTAGGGAAGGTGGACTCGCTAGAGGTCACCAAAAAAAAACCAGACACAATGTGTTTCGGGAAATTACTCATATTTACTAATGACCAAAAAACATTATTCCAATTGAATAAACCATTACCAATTATTTAACTAATAAATTAATTCAACAGAACTGGGGCCCCTAAGCTAAAACTAATAACAGTTCCAAGATGAATATCAAATTATCGTGTTTGTTTATAAAGCATACACTTTGCGGTAAAAACTCTCATATATTGTATTTTGTAGTATTAGCCTGTATAAGCAACTCAAGCACTGCGTTTTAGTGGTGCCAACTCAATCGACGTATCATTTCGGCAACCACAGGTTTGTTTTCTACATTTCCATTCAACGCGCTCAGGCGTTGTATATCCCTTTTAATTAGGGAGAGATACCGTAACCCTTACTATATTAACAACTGTGATATAGTTCTCAGAGTAACTATATTTCCTTCAGTTATCTACTCGGGAACTTTCGTTATACATTGAGTCCTAACACCGCACCTTTTCGTGCGCAATTCACATTGAGTCCGCTTACACAGCTATTTACAGTTATTATTATACATACTTTAATTTAATTACAAAACAAAGCATTTATTCAGCCATTTACATAATATTTAACACGATCATTGGAAACGCGGATTTTCTGACTCTATAATAAACAGTTTTCAGTTTCTACTGCGAACCTGTTGAAATTCCTCGCGCAGTTCTCTTTTGAGAGCGAATATTACTTGGCTTTGACTGTTCACTTGTTTCTACACCCAATTAACGCGTGGGAAAATAGTCCGCGGAGCTTGTTCCAGCAACGATAATTATACATCTAAATTACCCAGCGTTCGAAAAATTTTTAGTATTTAGAAAAAATTGAAACGATCTCACCACGTAGATGGCAAGTTGTCTTCTTATCTCTGTCGGTCTTTATTCCTACGCACACCAACACGCATACAACATGCAATCTTAAAAATCAAGCCCCTTTTTTTTTAAATAAAAAAACTTTATTTACCCTTACACGAGGCTTGGTAATCTCTGTGTCTCCGTGGTCGTAGATTATACCTATCTCGGACAGAGGGTTCATCACCACCCTCTCTACCCTGTCCTTCTGTCGCATCCTTATTCACCACTATCAGGTTATCCGCAACTTGGGATATTTCCCCTTCTCCTTCCATCCCCTCTCTGGGCTGCTCCGCTTCATTTGGTATGCACACCATCAGAGCTTCTATACCTGCCCTAACTTTTTCAAACTCCTCCTCCACTATTTCTTCTTCCTTCCAGTCTTCTTAGTTTTTCTTCACCACGGATCGCCTCCATGTTCTTTCCCTATTGGCCTCCACTGGACCCAGACACGGCTTCAAGCTATCTACATGTGTGGTAATAAAATCATGATGTCGTCCACCTCTAATTCTAAATGTAACATCTGACACTTGTTCTACCACACGGAATGGCCCCAGGAATTTGTAGGCGAATTTCTTTCTTTTGCCCCCCATTCTCAGCAGCCATACCCTACTTCCTACCTCGATCTTCCTTGCCTGTTTGTTTTTGTTTAAGTGACGTAATTTTTCCGCTCTTCGCTTCCTATCCCATTCAGCCACTTCTTTTCTAATTTTGGTCATACGCAACACCAAATCTGACCTGTACTTATAAGCTTCTTGTCGCTCCTCTGCTTCTGTAACATACATCGGAAACTCTTCGAGCCACCCCCGTGGTAATATAGGGTCGACACCGAAGAGCAGGAATGCTGGCACCTCCCCCAACGTCTCATGACACCGAGATGTAAGCAAGAACAACGCATATTCTAGCGCGTTCTCCCATTCCCTCGGGTGGTCTTCGCAGATCGCCCAAATGGCCTCGCAGAGCGACTTGTTGCAGCGCTCTGCCAAACCATTCGACATAGGTCGGTATGCGGTGGTGATCTTATGCTGCACCCCTAGATCTTCACGTACTAACTTAAAAACCTCCGAGGTGAAATTACCCCCGCAGTCGCTAATTATCTGCAGTGGTATACCATATCTGCAAACAATTAGTTTGATAAATTTCTCTGCGACCGTGGAAGCGGTTTGATCCACCATCGATGCAGCCTCCACAAACCGTGTCTGGACGTCAGTAGCCACTAGAATATACCTACTGCCCTGCCATGATTTTTCTACCGGCCCCACGATATCGATAACCACCTTTTGAAATGGAGATATCGCGCTTATTCCCTGTTGCCAGGGTGCCCGAGCAAAATCTTTACGTGTTTGTTGGCACACTAAACATTATTTGATTTTTCTGGCCACATCTGTGGCCAACCCTCGCCAAGAATACACTTTTTTAATTCCATGTATAGTGGCACTTACGCCTCTGTGGCCACCCAGTTTGCTGGCATGTGTCCATTCGATGATCTCTGACCTCATACTCTCAGGGACACAAACTCTACCTTCAGCATTGGGGTGTTTTACCGGTTACCAAACAATCAACCCCTTGCGACACTTATATGTGCCTTCTCTCCGCCGTACTTGTGCTCTCTCTCTCTCAACTCAGCGTCTAATTGACTAGTCCACGAGTCAACCTTCTGCATTTGACGCACTTGATCCCACCATCCTACATTATCACAGGTGGACATCGCATGGTCGCAGTGCCACGACAGCATATCCGGCACAACATTATTTTTTCCCACCACGTGTTGAAATGATAGCTGGAACTCTTCCAACTACAGTGCCTACCGCAACACCGGCTGGTTTGTGTCCTTCATTCTGTTGATGAACACCAGCGGCTTGTGATCAGTGACCACCACAGTTTGATACCCCAAAATAATATGCCGGAAATGCACCACGGCACGCACGATGGCCAAAGCCTCTTCTTCAATAGTTGCATAATTGACTTGTGCGCCCTTTAACTTCTGGCTGTAAAACGCCAACGGGTGTAACACCCCTGCAACTTCCTGCTGTAACACAGTGCCGATAGCGTAACCCGAAGCGTCAGTTGGCAAAACAAACTCCCTATCAAAATCTGGGGTTCGCAATACTGGCGCCGTCATTAACCTCCTTTTAACACGGTCTAGTGCCTCCTGGCATTTCGCATTCCATAAAAATTTGACCCCTTTTTTGTGAGATCAGTAATCGGCGAGAGGGTTCCCGACAGGTCCTGCAGGAATGGCCTGTAGAAGTTCAGTGATCCAACCAGCCCACGGACTTCTCTAACATTCCTTGGAGCTCGTAAATTCTCTATTGCGGCCACATTACCTGGGCCGGGCCGTGATCCCTTGGCCGAGATAATGTGCCCCAAATACCTTATCTCTGGCAGACAGAACTGACATTTGCTGGACTTAATAATCAGGCCACACCCGCAGAACCTCTCAAACACCCACCTCAGTACCTGTATATGTTCCTTAAATGTTCTCGTCGAAATCAGTAAGTCGTCGAGAAACGTGTGGACCTCCTCCCCAATTTTATCCCTCAAAACTGAGACCACATATTTCTGAAACATGTGTGAGGAGTTCCTTCCCCCCTGGGACAACCTGGTCAACTGAAACTTGCCCCACGGAGTCTGGAATGCATAGCACTCCCTCAATGACTTGGCCAATGGAATTTGAAAGTATCCATTGTTAAGGTCGAGCACTAAGAAAATGCTATGCCCCTCAGCTCCTCCAAAATATCTTGGATAATAGGGGCGTGGAAATCCACGGGACAGGTGTGTTCATTTAATCGCCTCAAATTCAGTGTTATGCGTACCTCCCCGTTCTTTTTAGGCACTACATGTACAGGGGAGTTCCACGGTGATACTGGCCTCTATTATGCCCGCCTGTTCTAGCTCAAGCAGTTTTGCTTTGTACGCGTCCTGATATATGTGTGGGATTTTGTATTGCCTAAAAATATCGGCTTCGACTTATCAGTTGTGTAAGCCGCCACGAAATCGCTGACTCCGCGTATACAGGCGACCTCATTTCCAAAGCAATCTACCTACTCATAGATAGCATACCTAATTGCGCTATCAGCCTCCGGTACCAACGGGCGAATTTGCAGAGCACACAGAGCACACACCTCAATTCCCACTGACCACACACTATCCACATTCTCTTCTTCCCCTCTCATATTATCAGGTACTCACCTATCCAGCATCTCCCCCACACCATCGGGCTGGAACTATCATTCTGCATAGTACTACTGACTATATCCCATTTTACACTGATCTTTTGATTCAATTCTTCCACGCTTTCATGCATTAATTATCGAACAAGGGCTTAATGGACTGCCATTTTCGAATAATCTTTGCATGACAAGGGTCAAAACATCGTTCATAGCTAAATTCGTCATTACACCCGTCGCCGACGATGTTCGCTTAACAACAACAACAACAAAAAAAATTTTTAACAAACAATTACATTCTGAAAAACAAAACACGCACTTATACCGAGAATATCTCCTCAATACAACAAAGCTCGGCCTTATTTGGCTAAGGCATTATTGGCGCAAAGAGAAACCTCCGACACTGCCTAACAATATCATCGTAAAATTTTAATAGCTATCTTTACTACAACAATAATTCCATTATACCGACCACAAAACTTAACTCCTGCTTACTCAAACACACAAACCCTACATTAACGCACTCCCACATATACACACACACCCGCACTGCCCCCTTCAAACCAAACACACACTGACCCTCAGTCACAGTACAATAGAAAAGGAGGCTTTAGCAATTTTCCGGGAACCACCCATTACCGACACATCATTTTGGAATTCCTGACAGCGATTATTACTCACCAAAAACCCCTCCCCTTCATCAACCATATGAAAGATACAAATCAAAGGGCGTTGAGGTGGGCTCTGAAGCTAGAAGAATTTCAGCTGTCGTATGAGCACATCTCTGGGAAGCTCAATTTTGTGCCGGATTGGTTGGGAAGCCAACTCCATAATTAACAGAGATGAAGACGAATGGCTTACAAACATTAAAACCCATCAGATCTCTGACCCTGGGCTTCAAGGGATTCGTGAAGGTTTAGCAAACACGGATTCTGTAATTCGGGGGGGGGGGGTGCGATACTGAAGGACTGATTGTATGGCAGAATGCTAGGCATCCCAACTGCCGGCCTCAAATATGGGCCCCAACCCCGCTCAGAAATGAGATAATTATGCAAAGAAATGAAGGAGTTTTAGGTGGACACCGTGGGTAAGTGCCACCATTTATAAAATTAAGAGAATGCACTATTGGAATGGAATGAGAAAAGATGTGAGAATCATAAGTTGTATTGTTTGCCAGAGGGCTAAAGGTAACCTCCCAAAAGCTGACTGGTAGCTAGGGATTTCTGCACACCACCCATTTCAAAAAGTGGTTGTTGGCGTTATTAGCCCAGTTCAGAAGTCCCTGCAGGGTAAACGATGTGTACTGGTGGTAACTGATGTGCTCACCAGATTTGTCAAGGAGAAAGCCTTAAAAGACCAAACAGCACAAACGGTGTCAAAGGCGTTTGTTAGAGCAATGATGTTTCGGTATGGTGTTACAACCAACTAATAAGTTACTGGGGTACCAATTTTAAATCCGAGGTTTTTTGAGGGTGTGTGCGGACCTGTGGGTGCATCAGAAATTTACCACTGCATATCGACCTACTTCAAATGATCTCACCTTGAAGACTGCTCTATCTATTATATCATGCTATTATACTCATTTCCTGCTTATAGTTAAAAGTTCTTGGAAACGAATATTAATCTTGAGAATATTTTTGCATCACTCATCGGTGTAATGGCAACAATATTTCTCCAGCATTGATATCGAAATATATGGCAACAATAACTTCAACTAAACAGCGCTCTTCTTGGGTGACATTAGATATACGCGATCGGTTTCATCTGTGTGCTCTGCAATCCCAAAGAAATGAGTGGTAATTATTCACTACTTTGTAATCCGTTGTTCCAATTGCACTCTGCTCTCGATGTCTGGACGCAAAACTTCGCCATCCATCTTCACTACTATTGAACATCACTGGATACTGTAGACGCATCTTTCCTTTGAAGTCTCTTTTGCCCTTGACATAGAAGCTCTTATACTCTCCTGCTCTGGAGGATGCTCCCATTTTTCACATATTTCCAATGCTCGGTTAGCTTTTTGTCTTTTAGTTCTTAGAATTTATCTGACCAATGCTCGCTCTTCCTCTTTTTTTTCAAAACACAAATTTGTGGCAGTCATCTGGACGTTTGTTAGGGAGCTCAAGGGAGGCAGGTGTATTGTGAAATGGAGAGTTCTCGGTACTGTCCTTCTTGATGCAATTGATGGAGGCCTATCAGTAAATATCGGAAATGAAAGCACACAGAAGTACGTCTGGTTTCGCCTATTATTCCTGGCTCTATCAAGGATACAAATGAAGAGGCGCACAAAGATTTTGCCTTTTTATATACAGATATGTTTGTGTAAAGAGTTATTGATTGGATGGACACAAAATTAGGAAAATTGCTAAACAAATTTAGCCAAATGGTTGTGATTGGCTAGAACATGATGAGCGAATAAGAAAATAGTAATAATATGCATTATCAATTGTCAGTAATCTATATGGTAAAATTATAGAGAATTAAATAATACAGACAGCAAATGATTTAAAAAATAGAAAGACATTCACACAACTATAACAAAAAAGAATAGCTAAATCAGGAGGGCAATGGACAACTGCATGCAATGGAAGCCGGACCGAATTGGTGAGTTTATTCGGTGAATCTCTACTGCTTCTAAAACGGCAGTTTTGAAGGGATCATTAGAACGGTGAATAATGGATATAATGTCATTTCGATTGGAGGGCTTATGTCCATTGTCCAGAAGGTGGATGGCACATTGTGACTTCTTATCTTTCTAAAGGTAAGAAGGAATGTGCTCCTTGTATCTGATGGTGAAATTGCGAGAGGTTAAACCAATATAGTAACTATCAAGCTAGTCAATTTGGTAGATGCCATATTGAGAGTATATGTCATGATTACGAGGTAAAGGTGGGTTCCGAGAATGTCTGCAAGAAGGGGGTGTGCGGAAAGAAACACGTAGGTTGAAAGAAGCTAGGAACTTGGAAAGACGGTAGCAATGAGGGCTGAGGAAAGGAAAAGATACCCATACTTAATTTTTGGTATAAGCAGGCATGTCTTTGTGAACGTCTTAATCCAAAATACGCCCAAGTCTCCATCTGCTGTTATTCACCTGCAGACCCAAAGTGCCAAAGCTGCCAACATCCGCGTATGGGTGACTAAAGCCACGGACCTCCTACACGAGATGAAAGAACGTCTCACTTGATAGCTGTAATACCTCCATCTGCAGGTGGCCACCATTGTCCCGTCAGACATCCTTGTGTCTCTGACTGACGAGTATGAAACCAGACTCAAGTCGTTTGAAGAGCACAAGTATGATATGTAGCGGGCTTTTAAATAATTTCCTAACTTAATTGTTATTCATCCTGCTAATTTGTGAATTTTTCAGCGTTTCAGCTTTAATTTAATCTACAGGGTGAGTTATAGGTCGCCGTACACCCTGTTTATTCAAAAACGTTGCAAAAATTGGAATATATGAATATTCCAGAAAGGTATGGGTGAGGTGGTCTATCTTTTACTAAATGTACCAAACAGGGCCGCCATCTTGAAATCAGCCATCTTGAATCTAAGTCATTTTTTTATTAAATAAAAACGTGTGATATATCAAATAAAATCAGCATTTTCTGACATTTTCATTCGTGTAAACAGATTTGAAGTAGCAGTTATGGTTCAAAATATAGAACACATTTAGTTTCATTTTGTAGCAGTTAACTGAAGATGCTTTGACACACGGAGGAGAGAATTGAGCTAATTTTGATGTGTTGAAGAACGAAGTTTCCGTGTCATTGCTGCAGATTTTAACAATCACCACCCAGAAAGACTTCCAATTTCACACAACTCAGTCAGGTCCTTAATTATAAATTTTTGAGAAACTGGGACTCTGGTTAACAAGTGGCCGTCCAATAAGTGCTACTGAGGAGACAACCTCAACAATGGTTTTGGCGTCCTTCGTCAAGAGGGATATCATGTTGAACACATTAAATGACTTTCCTTTATGGAGAACAGTCCAGTCGGTAATTCCAAACAAAATGTTTTGTAACTTTTAAATCATAACTGTTATTTCAAGTCTGTTTACAGTAATGAAATTATCAAAAAATGCTGATGTTATTTGATATATTACACGACCCCCTTTCCATTGAAGAAAATTGACTTAGATTCAAGATAGCGGCCATGTTCGGTACATACCGTAAAAAATAGACCACCCTAATGGAATATTCAGATTTCCAAATCCCTGCAAGGTTTTCAAAAAAATAGGGTATACTGCGACTTTTGACTCACCTTGTATTTACCACGCGTTTATGGTCTAGAGCTATTCCTTTCGCGGGGTTTTTAATGTATATTTAGTTTTGTTTGTTTTTCTGTGGTTTCGGTCTAATTCCTTTCTTCGCTAAGTGATAATCTTAAGATTATTAATTTTTAATATTTATTTGTATAATAATAATTTGACAACAGCGAAATCACTAGTATAAGTCAAAGGCATAAATAAAATATAAAATATACTAAAAAAGGTAAAACATAATGAAAAATACAAAAACTGAATAAAATATAAACAAAACAAATTAACATGCAAACTAAATATTTTTACCGGATCTTTGCGGTTTGTAGCCCAGCTCATGCACCATCTTATGTGCTGTTCCATTGGACTCAAGTGTGCCTCGTCAGACTGTAATTTTGTGTAGTTGTTAGCATGTTTTCCAATGAGCATGCTCCTCATTCGATTTGACTTCTCTAAGTCTCCTGGAATTATCCGTTATTATTATCCGAATTATGATAGACTTCTTATTGTTTATTTACTTTTATTGTTAATTATTTTTTTTATTTTTCCGAATCCTTGATTTGTCTTTGATTTTTTTCTTTCTTTTTCAGCCCGATCCTTAGCCCTTCCCTGTTTCGCCCTTAATAGTACTGTTCCCTACGGTTCTTTTTTTTCCTTTAGTGCACCTCGTTTACATCTGGTTGTGTCGTTGTCATTTGCCTTATCCTCTCCCGGCCTTGTATCCTCCCCTGGGGTTTAGCGGGATTAAAGTTTTGTTTTTTTTTACTTTTATTTTCGTGCCCCGGTTCCATCTTGAGCAGATCTTTTTCACCCAAAGTTGTATCATTCCTTTTCCTGGAAGTTTAATTAAGTGATTCTTTTGCTTCTTTTATTATTTCAGCTTGAAGTATTGACTCAAGAATTTCTTTGTGTTAATTAACTTTTTAGTCTGTAGTTTTAATCAACTTTTGATATTTTATCGAATATGGTTTTTTTTTTGCCTCTTATCAGAAGACCAATTTAGGAGGTTTTTTGACTTCATTCTAATTCTAAGCTTGATTGCCCATAGTGACAGCTCATTTTGGAAGGAACAAATTCATCTCTTCAATTCCAAC
Organism: Rhysida immarginata; assembly: GCA_023313115.1. Classification (NCBI taxonomy): domain Eukaryota; kingdom Metazoa; phylum Arthropoda; class Chilopoda; order Scolopendromorpha; family Scolopendridae; genus Rhysida; species Rhysida immarginata. The sequence goes on along the minus strand of JAHWFO010043039.1, from coordinate 73,953 downwards.
AGTACTGCCAGCTCACTTCAAATGCTTGCGGCATAATCAATGAATTTTATTATTTTGTAAAAGATTAGTTTTGGCCTTTATTTATTCCCGTTTGAACTTATAATTGTAACTCACTGCAATAAAACTTAAATTTTTTGCTAGAATTTCTCCCCTTTGTTTCTTGTACCCATGTTGTTAAATTATTTGGGAGTTCTTTTGGGAATAATTGGGAGAGTCCATCTTTTGCATTATTGCTTCTTTCTTGGAGTTTAGTCTGCTGCTTTAGCTGATTTCTGCCCTCTCCTCCTTCGCTTTCCAGCTGTGAATAGTTTAATCACCCCTTGGCACCCTAACCTTTCACCTTGGCTGTACAGCTACTATGTGCAAGAAACTCGATGTCCGATGTCAACCTCCAAAGCCCACCCGAGTTGCTACCACTCCTGATATTTTCACTTTCCATTCAAATGTGGTCAACTTGACATCCATCCATCTCACTAATGATGAGACCGCCCTCCTCAACAAAAGGATTGAAGCATTCCATCACGCACTGAGCTCCATTCCCTAGTCTCCGATACAGAACGTTGCATTCTACACATCCCAGCAACAGACACACCTGCTACCTGCGCCGTTGCCAGAAGCCTGATTCGAAAAGTTTTTCACGAAGCCCAGACAACCCAAACTTACACCACCGAACTTGTGTCCTCCACCTTCGTTAAAAAGAAACTAAACGAAGATGACGCTATCATCACCAAGCCTGACAAAGGCAACACCTCTGTGGTGAATCACCGTACTGACTACATCAACAAGGTACTCAATTTCTTTTTCTCCCATTATTTTGTTCCCCTGTCCTCCGACCCCACCCCCAAATATCTCAGATCCATCATTTCACCATAAACAAGTCCCCTCAGTTCAAACACTTCTGTCGCCTGATCCCTCACAACCCCCGTTTCCCACCCTCTGTGCTTTCATCAAAATCCATAAACCAAACATGTGTAACCTTTCATCCCTGATTGCCCTTTCAAAACCACACCGCAATTTCCCTTAGACTTTGGGTGGCAATGTGATCTTTGCCCACTTTTTGATTGCATCTCCCTCCTTCTATTCTACACAATTTACTTTACTTCAATTAAAAAGAATAAATGTTAAACAGTTGATTATAAGCTAGCTCAAAATTTACTTATTTATTTAAACAATCAAAGACAAAGGTTTGGTTCTTGAAAAGGTGGCAGGATCTGTCTTATATGTTCCAACAAGTCAGACAAATTTGAGAATCAAATAAATATAGTTTATTCAAAGTTAAATTAAACAAACGAGATACAAAAAGAAGTCTAAATACATAGCCTAAGAAAAGAAAGGACAGGTCTTAATGCAGAAGAAGAAAATTAATTCTATAAATCCCCAGTTACCTAAATTACTATAATAACGAACGAATTCAATAAATGAATAATGTTTATATATATCAACAACAGTTCTAGCTCTTTCTATCACACTGAGAATAATTAGATATATCAAGGCTCTTCTCTAAAATAAGTCACTCAAATTTCTTATTATTCAACGTACGAGCTATATATCAACCATTCAAGAATATCAAATATCTGAAATTCTGCTTTACGTCATATCAGAGTATCCACAAATTATATTTCCTTATTTTCCACTTTAGGCACTTAATGCACTCAAAACACTTAATATCAACAGGCCATTAAATTTCACTGATCACTTAAAACTTGTAATCAATCACCATATCCTTGAAGCACAAAAACACACATAAGAAGGAACCGGATCAATCGATGAGTGAGTCCACTGGTTGGCTCAAACTGTCCTCACCAAGTTCATCAGAAGATTCTAAGCGTGAAGTTGTCTCCGTTGTCTTCTTTACGTGATGATGTGCATCGAACCATGCTGTTCACTCTCAATTGCTATCTCTTAGAATTCAACACTCTCTGATGAGTATCGATGTCGCACCGCTAATGACATACTGGTCGCTCCAAATGTTGTTCCTCCTTACTCTCATGGGAACTTCAACAAATAAACATTGTTCCTCCTTACTTTCATGGGAACTTCAAAGAAAATATAAGTTATTAGGTTGAGGTAAACTCCCTATTCATAGTTCTTTATGTAGTGGGTTGAGTGGGATGCTCAGAATGCCGTGCTCTGGCTGACCTAGGTTGGCTAGATCGACAGTGATACTTGACACCCCCCCTTAATAATAAACCTACTCTCAAATAGACTCCTTATTGTCTCCTCATTTACATCTTCATGATGAGCCTGCATAGTCCAGCTTAGGAAGGAGAAGCTACCTGACAAGTCTAGCATATTGCGGAGGTTTCGCAGCAGTTTCTCTAATCACGCCTAGCCCCCCCATGCAAAGTTTCTAGAGCGGAGTGCGCTCAGCCTCACTCTGACTATCTCTTTAGGAGACTCATAAGCTTCTTTTCCCCACTTTTGTTTATATAGCGAAGCCGTTTCCGGTCACTTTTCCCTTTTCTCATTTTATTACAATTTAACATGTATTATCACTAATAATGCCACCAGTTTAATCCACAATCTAAACTTATCTTAGATACAATCCTCCTAATAACTTAATGCATCAATAAATTCAAAGACTAAAGTTTAGCATATTCCGATACAATACAAAAAGAAGGTCTCATCCTCTCTCAACGTCTTCCCTCCTATTAACTCACAATTTTAAAATTCCTAATTCTATCAATATTGCTAATTTGTATCACAAGAATTCTTACACATTTGCATTCCCACTGCTAAATTATATAATATCCATTATATTTTCAAAGACGAAGTCTTGCTCAAAATAATATTAACCATTAAACACGTGAAAACGTCACACTTACCTATTCCATTCTGTAGTCAACTACACACCAGGCTCTGCCCACGGCGTTGCCAATTCCATTTCCAAATTCTTATTTAACCTTAAGCTCCTCCCTAATACCTATAATGTCATCAATCCTTAGGCTTAATTAAAAAGCTTGCTTACTTCCACACAAACCTAAATCTATGACTCATGTCCATCGATGTCGTCAACCTCTTTAATAACGTCCCAGTTCCCAACACTTTGAACATATAAGAGCACCTTTTATTTTCCTCCTCCCTTCTGAAGCATCCATCTATCGACCTCCTACTTCTCTTTCAATGACACCACTTATTCCCAGACAAACGGCCTCGGCATGGGTTTCCCACTAAGTAGTTTCCTTTCCAAAGTCTTCTTCCAGCACCTAGAAGAAACCAACATTACCCCCCTAATATCCAACTCCACTATTCTATCTTATCGTCCATACGTCGATGATATCCTTTTAATTTTCGACTCCTCTACAACCACCCCATCGGCAACACCACACTGTTCAACTCCTTCACCCCCATGCACAGTTCACATTAGAGTCCTAATCCAAAAGCTCGATCCCCTTCCTCGACGTGATTCTCTCCCGTAACCCATGCACCGACAGTCTTTCCTTCAATATCTACTATAAACCTACCACCTCTTCCAATCTGATCCACGCATCCACAGACCATTCTTCATCCCACAAACTTGCTCCTTCCGTTTTCTTGTTAATCATGCCCTTAACTTTCCCCTAAGCCCTTCTGACAGATCCAAAGACTTCTGCAACGTCCACTTTCTCGCCTTCACCAACGGTTGCTCCCACTGCACTATTTCCAACCTTATACGCTCCCAAAAAACTTCCTTACATCGCCTCCCCCCCCCTCCCGGCAACAAAACTAGCAAATAGTTATCTATTCTTTTCCTGAGCCCTCATTGCTAGGTCTTTCCAAGTTCCTCGCTTCCGTCAACCTACGTGTTTCTTTCTGCATATACCTATCTGGCAGACCCACCTGACCCATTCTCTAAACCCACCTTTACCTTGTACTCCCAATCTGGTGTCTACCAAATTGATTGTAGCAAGTGCAGTAGTTACTACATTGGTTTAAGCTCTCGCAATTTCGCCATCAGATACAAGGAGCACATCGCTTCTAACCTACAGAAAGATAAGAAATCACTATATGCCATCCACCTTCTGGACAATGGACATAAGCCCTCTAACCAGAACGAAGTTATGTCCGTTGTTTATCGTTCTAATAACCCCTTCAAGACGGCAGTTTTAGAATCAATAGAGATCTATAAAGCCAAGCGTGATTCACCAGATAAACTCATCAATATTCAAACAATGTTCGACGTTCATTCAATGTCGTTGCCCATTGCTGATATAACTATTCTTTTCTTGTTATACTTCGGTGAATGCCTTTTCCATTTATTACTTCATTTGCATTCTGTATATTTAATTCTCTGTAATTTTACCATGAATTTTACTGGCAATTGTTCGTACTTGTAATTATTATTTTCTTATTCGCTCATCATGTTCCAACCAATCACAACCACTTAGCCAACTTCATTTAGCAATTTCCCTTATTTTGTATCTATCCAATCAATGAATTTGTATCCATCCAATCAAAGAATTTGTTCAAAACAATTCAAGTTTTTGTATCCATCAATCAATAACTGTTTATACCAAAATAATCTGTATATTAAAAGGCATCTTCATTTGTATCCTTGATCATCGACTCAGGACACGCAGGACGATCAGGACGGACTAGCTCTTCAAGGTATCACCTCTACTCTCTTGTCAGATATCATCTGATTGCTCTCATTTCACGGTGCGCCATTTTCAGGGCGGTATTCACCTTCTGTTACATATTATGTGCTGGTCCCTGGCGTTGGTATTAATATTCCCGTAAACCAGTACATCAAGATTCTCACTATCCTTCTAGGTCCTGGCATTGGGATTAATTTCCTCGCAAACCTAACTAAGAAATTTCTCATATCATGTATTATCATCCTAATCCTTCACAAGTGGGTCCCTCACGTAGAATTAATTTTCTTGCAAACCTGACCTGTTCATTTTTCTTAAAGCTAAGGGCGTCCTTCTTAGGACGGCTTCTTTAGTACACACCTAGCTGCGAAGTGACTCCCCCCCCGCCTGGTTCTGTATGATTGTATTTTAGGAATATGATGGCTTCGTCCAAATTAACCACGTTGAAGCCGACTAAAGAGTCTCTGCAAGTGGCGGATGGTAAAATGTATCCTGTGAAAAGGCCTACCGGGATGCCTGCTTGGATGGTAGGTTTGCTGCTTTTGACCTAGTGTTCAATGAAATGCTAGAAGCTCTTCGGGATGAAATAAACACTAAGTATAGTGCATTAGAAGAAAAGGTCGAATCCCTGCATAAAAGTTTTGAGGTGAAGTTTAAAGGTATCAGTAAAGAAATTCAAGACTCTCATAGAGATATTCATTATAAGATAAGTTAACTTAAGTAAGCCTTTGAGAAATGCTCCAGGATTCCGAAGGCAGGAAAGATGTGTAATTTATATTTCTATGCTGATGATACCGCTATTATGGTATGGGCACATCAGCCATATCACGTTATCACTCGTCTGCAGAAGCCTTGAAAAAATCTGAAGATTGGTTTAATTGCTGGAAATTGAACCTTATCGTCGGAGAATTTAAGCTGTGTACTTCAAGAAAAAGTTTAAGCGTCCCCCGGATTCTCTTGTGCTATTCAATAAGAAACTCGACTTGCTTTCTACAAGTACCTTGACGTTATCATTGACTCGAGACTCCCCTGAAATCGTCAGGTAACTTACACTCTGAACAAAGCGAAGAAGATGTTGTTGGAGCCAAAAACTGAACGAAATGCAACAATGACGAAAGAAACCACGTATGCGTATTTCGGCAGCCTTCCTGTCTTCATCAGCCTATACAGAGTAATTAATCAGAACGGTTCGAGCTGTTCAGATGATCAGGAATTGATCAGAAGAGACTGAGCTGTTCAGAAGATCAGGAATTGATATTAACGGGCTGAGCTGTTCAGATGATCAATTCATCTGCATACGCTGAAGAAGGTAGCGTAGCTGCTGAAATGCGCATACGTCTGAATAAGCAACTTATCTGGATCAGTGGTTTCCTGTCGTAATTAAAGCGAAGAAGGCTAGGTACAGTCTTATAGCTCTCCTGGGTAGAAACAGCGCTCTCAGCATCAATAATAAATTACTACTGTACAAGACAGTGATTCGGACCATCCTCCTCTATGGTACGCCTGCGTGCGCGACTATATGTAGAAGCAGATGGAGTGAACTCCAGTCGTTCCAGAATGTTACCCTGAGGAACATTGCGCAGCTTGGAAGAAGGAACATAAAAAATCATTACATCTACTCGGATCTGAACAAGACTCATATTGGAAAGTGTGTCCAAGATCTCCTGATGAACATGGTGTAATCGATGAAGAGCCACGACAATGACTTGGTGGCCGGAATATGGATAACTGGATGGAATTGAAGTGGCATACAATGTATAAAAAACCGAGGCATATTCTTGATGTCAACTTCGAAGACATTGGCAACATTTCCTTCCCGGATTATTAGAAGATGTAATACCATCCTCCTCCTCCCCTCTCTCCCACTCTCCTCCCAATCTTATTTTTTGTTTTCTCTTAATGTGGAAGACCTCTTTGGGTTGTTTTCTCAAGGCCTATTTCAGTGTATTTCATGTGGAATTTATTCCCGAAGAGTGAGAAACGTGTATCACTGCTTACGTCGCACCTGGAGAAATGTACACTTCACTGTTCTATTGTAAAGCCAGGAATAAAAGGCGAAACCGGTCGGTATTCTGTGTGTTTTCTTTAACGATATGTACTGCAAGTCCTCCATCAACTTCATCAAGACAATTGCAACTTCTTAGCTTCCTCGATAAACACTGCCCTTTTTATGTCCTGTCATTACGTCATCATTTAGTGCTCATTATTAGTAATTCTTGGAAAAGGACAATCAATCGTCGCATCATCACCACCTTGGTTTCCAAAACAGATTTTAGTCAAAATGTGTTGGAGATTTTGTTAGGAAATATTTTGATCTTTTGTGCTATCAAATAAGCTAGGTGTAATCCCCGGCGTTGCTGGGATTTTTTTTTGATTAAGTTTTGTAATATCTGACAGTAAAAATGAACACCTGAAAACGCTTAGAAATAATAAAGTATAAATTCAGAATGAAAATTAGAAAAACATTTTTGAGGTTATTTACTACTTGGTAATCTGTTTTTGCAATTCACTCTCTGCTCTCCATGTCTTGAAGCAAAACTTAGCAATTCATCAATTTGTGTAGCTTTCAGTCGCTTTTTCTTCTGTTGATATGCTTGCATCGTGGACTTCTGCCTGGAAACTTCGATCACTCTCCACTTGCTCAGCTTTTCAATATTCTGGTATCTCTCTATTATCTCTAGATAGTGCTCATTTTTAAAGGTTTTCAAGAAAATGTGATGTTTTAAGAATTATCATTTTTATGCCCAAACAACAGGAGTTCTATGCATTGTTATATATTGAACCTTATTTTTAAAGCACAAACTTTTCCTTGCATTGTTAGTCATGAAATACTTCTTATTAATATATCCTTCCATCATTATGAATATCGATTTATTATCGATAATTATTATTTTTTTCTAAATCTGAGGTAGACAGTGACCTTCATCTTGCTTTGAAGATCAAGCGTGCAAAACTTCATCAAGATTGGAATTAAACTGCAGATTTGCTTTAAATAGACACAAACAAACACTCTACTTTATATATATAGACTAGAAGAGGCATCCAGCGTTGCCCGGGATATGTAAGGAGAACAACCACAAGAAGTTAAATAATAACGCAAATTGTTTATCAGTAATTCTGCAGTTTCCTGCTGTAGTCAAAACTCCCGTTGATCAGATGTTTCTGACACCTGGAGAGCTTCTTGTCTTCGCTGACCAATACTCATTCCTTTCTTTTTTGGCATTTCGATAGATGTGAATTAACATGTATCCTTCGAAGAATTATTTTACAGCACAATACGGTATGCTTGTTGATTTGATGAGTGTAGTTGATGCATGCTTTGTTATCGGTTATGTCGTAAACGGTCACTGGAAGCTGACCGGCTTCCTTATGTATCTAACCTGTCTGGAAGGTTCTACACTGTTCAAATGTTCCAAACACACAAATCGTCTGAATATTTGTTAGGGAGCTGAATAGAGACATGTATTGTGAGATGCTGCCCTATCCATATCGTGCTATTATAATCATTTCCTGTTCATAATTAATAATTCTTGAAAATGAATATTCTATTATTGCTTCATGTTGAAAATATTGTTGCATCATCACTACATCGGTTTCGATAGCAACAATATTTCCCCAGCATTGACATGAAAATCTATGGTAGCAATAACTTTAGGACGGAACAACTCTCTTTTTTGGGTGGCAGTTGTCTGTGTGCTCTACAATCCCAACAATCTAAATGGAGTTATTCACTACTTGGTAAACTGTTGTTGCAATCGCACTCTACTCTCGATGCTTTGATACAAAATTTGGCCATTCATTACTTTGTGTGATATACCAGTCGCAGTTTCTCACCATTTGCACAGTTGCGGCCGTGTGCTGGCAAACCCAATACAACACTGAGCGAAGGAACTGATTCCTCTGTCGCCTTTCCAATCTATCTCAACTGTCTGCTAAATCTTCATTATCTCCAGTTAGCGCTTATTTTTAACGATTTTCAAGAATATATTAAGTTCTAAGAACTATCAATTCTAAGCAAACCCTGAACAACATGAATTCTATGCATTGTTACAAACTGAACCTTATTTTTAAAGCACAAACTTTTCCTTCCATTGTTGGTCATAAGATACCTCTTATTTGTATGCCCTGCCTTCATAATGAGTATCAATTATTATCGATAATTATTATTTTTCGTAATTACCTTCCTCTTGATTTGAAGATCAAGTTTGCAAAATTTCATCAAGATCAGAATAAAACTGTACATATGTATAAGAAACAAACAAATTTCCGCCAATCGTCTTAACTGTTGTTAGGAAGCTGAAGGGAGACACATGTATTTCTTTACCTCCTCGACAGAGACTGCCTAATCTATGCAATCTATGGTACTCATTTCCTGCTCAATTTCCCAATGTTGATGTGGAGATATGTGGCAACAGTAAACTTCAACGAAGACACTTTCTACTTGGGTGTTTGTGATTGCACAAGATAGTTTGTGTCTGTTTAGTCCCCAATTCCAGCAAACCGAGTGGTTTAGTACATAGTAATCAGGTGATAGAGACTCTCACTGTAAGGTGAAATGGAAGAGTTCACTTTATCGCGTTCAATAGGTAGAATGTCTAGCGGCAGTGTCTCAGCAAAAAGTCGTTGCTGCGCATGCGTGTGCCAGGAAAACTTGGCGCATAGCCAAGCTACATGGATTAAAGCACAAGATCTGTGGATTAGGGGCTTTGCATTAGCAATGCGATTGTGTTGTAGACCTTTATCATCGAGAGATAAAATATTTAAAAAAATTATTAATAAGTTATTCTAAGTTTAATTATTAAAACAAAAGTAAAATTTAAACGATCACATGCGTTTCATATATACATGTTTAATTGTAAATTCTGTTTTTAATTCATATGTCAAAATTCAATGCTGCAAAGAAATATACCATATAGACAAATAAAACAAAATTTTTCGTATATTCCTTCTAAAATATCTATATTTGGAATCAAAAAAAGGATTCCTTCATAATTCATAATCATTCCTTCCTACACATTAAAATCATTAATATGTATAATTAAATTTTTTTTCAAGAATGAATTGAAAATCGTGGAATCTTTAATTTTTAAGCGTTTGGGCATTCCTCTATTAATTTACATTTTTATATTTGGAATAAATAGCCATTTACTGGTAAAGTTTTGTTATCATTTATATTTTTGTTATGATAAACTTTGTTTTTGATAAAAACATCTTGATCGAATCCAAATGTTAGAGATGTTTTATAAGTATTTTAATATTTTGTATAAAAAAGAATCAAATTTGATGTTTCTTTAAGATTTAGAATATTGAACTTTTAAAGTTGTATGCAATTCTACGAAATATTGATGTGTCGCTGCTGATGAAAAATAAATATATAAAGCGATATAAATAAAGCGATATAAATATTAAAATAAAACAATCACAATTTTAATATTTTTCGTTTTTTTTCACTGGAGAGGAGAGCCAGAATTAAAATAAAACTAAATATTTATATGCAATGTTACATTTTTGTCTGCTATTTCTAAACAAGTAAAACCTGTGAAAAAAGTAATAGCATTAATGACTGAAATTATTTAGAACCCAAATCCTCTGGTATCATTGTTATTATTATTAAATTAATTCTTAATTATTATTATTAGTACTGATAATCCAATACCTCCATCCAGGGCCTGTATGGCTAGAAACCGACGAGTTGGGTCCCTGGATGAACCTGGATTAACGACTGCTGTATGATGGTCACAGCAGCCGGGGGCGTGAAGATCGTGAATCACGGATGGTCACCCATCCAATGACTAGCAGTGCCTGATGTTGTTTAACTTAACAGTGGTGTTTCAGTGAAAGCCCACCAGGCCACGGCCTCCCCCAAGACTAGTCCAAATTAATATTCATTTAGAAATGTTTGATTATTCTAATTTAACAAGTTTCTCAAAATATAATTTATATACTTAGTTACATCAATACGTAGCGTTAATCGTTTGCTCAAAATTGTATTTTCCAATACTTTCCCAAATTTCTAAATATGACTGTTACCTTGAAAAATTTCATTTGTTAACTTCTAAGCTAAAAAGCAAGGGAAAGCTAGCTTCCAAAAATACAAAATATAATTAGTCGATTACAACTATAGTGCAAAATAAAATTAGACCACGTGCCATTTTTTTCGATTACAACCATTTTCAAAATGGTTCATTCGCGGAACTATATTTATCAATTGGCGAAAATAGTAATTTATATCCGCTTTTATCTCGTCATTACGATTTATTTAATATATTACTTAATATATCTCTCCGTTTTTTAGATCGAAACGTAAAGTTATAATGTTTAAAGTTCAATTTCCTTATATAACTTTAATGAGGATAAAAAATTGAACGTTTTTATAAAAATAATATATATTTTATAAAATATCTCAATAATTTGGATTCGTTCAGAAAGCAGCACAAATATTTTCAAGACATTGATATCAAAAATAAATTCATTTATAATAAAAATATAAATGACACGCAACTTTACCAGTAAGTGGGTAATAATTACAAATATAACTAGCAGAGATACCCGGCGTTGCTCGGGATAATTACACATGTAGGTAAACAGAACAATCTCAAAAAGTTAAATTATAACTCCCACTTGGTTAAATATTAAATCAATCATCAATACAACACCGAGCAAACGGACTATCCATTCTACGATAAATAGGAAAAAAAGAAATATTTAGGTGATATACCGGGAACAGTTACTTTAGACTCAAGTTTTTCTTGCTCTGGAAGTAGAACCTCTGGAAGTAGAGCCTCTTGCTCTATTCGAAACTCCCGTTGCTCAGATGTTTCAAATGCCCGTATAGCTTTTTCTGTTTTAGTTGCAGAGTTTCTGTCACAAAGTTTGGCGTCAGCGATAGGTTCCAGTATTCTTAGCTCTACAATCAAGCTAAGAAATAACGCTGGAATTCAGACATTGCCCAAAAGTGATAACAGATGGCGCTCTGAAGGAGAAAGAGGCGTCTGTTTAGATACAGTCCCTGAAACAGGAAGAGCACGGAGGAAGCGTCGTGGACGGCTGCGCAAAGGAGAGAGCAATGAGCGGGAGATTTGGAAAAGGAATTCGGCTTACGAAATTCTTGGTGAAAGGTCGCCTGGTTCTTCGCGGAAAAAAGAACTCTAATGAAATCCGTTCGAAGAGAAGAAGGAAGGAATGTTCGAGCAGAGAGGGAACAGCGAAAAATCGTAGTAACGAAAAACTAACTCCGCGTGCGAACTCATACAATGTACTGTCTATCCACAGCAACGTTCGTGCTCCTATTGCTAATGATTTTTCTAAATTAGTTTGTTCTCCAGATATGAACTGCGAGTGAAATTCTACGGAGAAACAAGCCTGTGCTTCGTTAGCTACATTCTGCGAGACCACCGAGCTTCCTAACTCCCTTTCATCAGATATTGATGAAAAAGGGTTAGAAGAAACGCCCGCCATTATTTATGGGAGTACGACCGATATTTTGGAGAAGAACGAGTGCGCTCCGACTGAGCCCAAAGATAGGCCCCCTTGCATTGGACCTGGATATGACTTCCAGAGGGTATTAGCGGATTGCAGTTTTGCGCTAGTGGGTGTCTTCTATTTATGCGTCATCGATTGTGCACCGTTCCTGTCAAGAGAAGAACTCTCAAATTTTTCTGCAAGCGATATTATCGCTGGAGTCTTTCCTTGGTCCGTCAGAGCCTACATAAGGGAGAGTCTCGGCACTTTCGCCCTAATCTCGAGGTAAGCCACTTTTCCAGTATTGTTTTAGGAAATTATTGTCACGCACTTTCCACTTAATGTACATAACAATGGATCTTACTGCTTGGTGCTCTCTAAGACATAATTGTTTGCTATTGTTAGTCCTATGAGATTAAGCGCGTATTATTGGAATTAGAGGGGCGTAGTTTTTCATCTAGTTTAAGATTCAGCCAAATTCAATCGCTCTTTTCTCTGGGATTCATTGTAATGTATGTGGCTTAATAAGGTAATTAAGTAGCTTAAGTATCGCGTTTGTGCTTAGGATCTTATGTAGTGGTTTGGTAATAGTAATTGGGTAATAGTATAAAGTCATTGAGACACAGGTGTTACTAGCTTCACTAATTGGGCGTAAATTATCTTTGTAGCTTCTCTTGCCTGAAGGAACAAGATGTTCAACGCCCTGCGTAACCGCTTTCTGTAATGCGGCCAGCAAATGGAGGCATCTTATCAACTTAGGATTTTAAAATACTATTTGGTGGAATCCATTTATTTAATTACCTCTTTGCATTGTTTATTGACTGTTATTGGAGAAATTCAAGGTAATCAAAATTGCCAAATAATTAAAGCCATTCTGATTTAATGTTAAAGAAATTTTCGAATATTATAGAGGGGTTCAATGTTCTGTTTATTAGTTTTATTCTGTTTTATTTTTTTTTTTTATTTTTTCTGTTTTATTCCCCGTGTTAGGGGAATCTCCTTGTAACCATTTCTTTTGAATTTGTGAGTTTGTCTCAATCAAGATGCCGGTAGGCAGTACCTGCAGTATTTGTTAATTGTGTAGTTTGTTTATGGATATTATAATATCAAAAAAAATTATATGCTCCTTGTACATTTTGGTTAGTCACTCACACCTTCCACTGCGCTTGTTCGTGACAGATTCTCTGACTAGTATTCGTTCTTTCTCTTTCTTTTCCAGGCTCATAAATTTTTGCCATTTTGATAGGGCCTCATCAATATACGCTGCATTATTAATGTTATGTCACTGCATCTTCACTTTATGCACGTTATCAATAATTCTTGGAAACGTACGTTCAGTCATCGCATTATCAGCATCGGAGGAGTTAGAGTTACAGAGAAACAGACACGTTTCCCAACACTGATAGCATAAAGCACCTTTCGGTACCTAATAAATAAACCACTAAAGAATGACATAACCAAATACAGAAAGATTAAACTAAACCATTCGCGGAACCATATATTAAACCACCCTATGTTAATATTGTAAGTTTCTAATGGACCATAATGATCTATTAAACTACGTATTTTTGAATCAATTTGAATTATCATTAATTTTACCTTATGTTCATTTATGACACATCATTCCCAGTTGTTCGATATATTACCTGCCATATCTTAGCATTGAGAGTTCCAATGAACCATAATGGTTTCGCTAAATCAAGTGCCTTTGAACCAATTTCGACTACATCATTCCAAGTCGTTTGATATATTACATGCCATATTTTAGCATTGTGTGACCTTAGCCTCTGATTGCCATGTAATACCACTCTAATAACCGGGTGTCACCTTTACTTGTGACCTTTACTTGTCACATCAGATCACCCTCCACCTCTTTTTATAATTCTTCTCACAATAAAACCAAAAAAATCAAAGTCAGAGAATTAATTAACAGCTGGCTCAATATTAACTCATTATTAGGGTCCATCAAAGACAAAGATCGGGTTATTTAAGGAAGTGGCAGGTTGTGTCTTATCTATTCCAATAAGATTGGCAAGGATTAGAATAAAGTAAATATCTTTTTATTCAAATTTAAAAGATTACCAAAGAGATACAAGAATAAAATGAGTCTTAAATCTAAAGAAAAAAAAAGGATGATAGTACTTAACGTTAAAGAAGAAAGTTAATTCTAAATCCCCAATTACTTATAGCTACGATATCATGCAAAAATTCAATAAATGTAAATGAGAATTATATTCAATAAAAAAAGTTCAAGTACCTTCAATTTCTCTGAGGATAGGGATAATTAGCCTAAAGACTCAGTTTCAATAAAGCTCACCCAAATCTATCTCTTATGACACACTTGTCATGACAACCTAGGAATTTTTATGTATCAAAATGTTTCGTTCTACTTACAATTGTGTAGTCTTAAATATCTGTAGATTTGTGATCACACATAATCTAGCACGGCACCAAACACTTCTTATATTAACAGGCCATAATCACATTTCATCAAACATATATCACTCTGAAGCACAAAAACACACTTTTAAATGATCCGGATCGAATAGTGAGTGAGTCCACTGGAGGTCTCAAAGTGTCCCCACTAAGTTCAACAGAAGATTTTGAATGCGAAGTTGTCTTCCTTTCATAACGGTGGGCTCTTGACCATGCTGATTTCTTGCATTAGCTTTCTCTCTTACTTCACCAGGCTCTGAAGAATGTCAAGGTTCCAATTTCCTCTGATGACTCCATTGTATGCTAATTACACTTAATTTCTTATTTATGGAAATGTTTCAAAACACAGTTCCACTGTCACTCACTATGCAGTGGGCTTGGGCAGAATGTGCAGAGTGTCGAGCTCTACCTGGCTAGGTTGACCAGGTCAACTCTTACACATGAGACCCCCCATTTAAATTTCCATTTTATCCTAATTCATTGTTCTTCTATCACCAAAACTTTGATGAGTCTGCTCATGCCATAATTTGGAAAGAGAAGCCAATGGATTTAATAACTGTCTCTGTGTATTTCACAGTAGCCATGTACATCACAATACGCCCCTCCCTCAAATCTCCTTATTGCCAGAACTCATTTGGACTACTCAATTAGTCCCCACTATTAACATATCCTTGATGAGCTCTGATCTCGGAAGGAGAGGCCACCAAATCGCTTCGACTAGCTGCGATGGTTTCGCAGCAGCCTCGCGCATCTCGACTGATCTTCCCCCCTCAATCGTCCAGAGCAGAGAGCCTTCACCCCCGCCCCCCGTGACCACTGACTCGGCAGAACTCATAAGTTTCATTTCCTCACGCTTGATTATATACGAAAAACATTTCTGGTCTCCTTTCTCATTTCTCATTTTATCAAAATCTAACTAGAATAATTGAGAAAATCACAATAATCTTAAATTCTTTATAAAATCCATAATACAAATTATCTTTTAATTAATTCAATATTTCAGTTCACCAATGAATCAAAAGGCCAATTCCAGTACGATTCAAATGAATCTCTAAAAGATGATTTTTTCCTGTCACAGCACTACCTCTCTAAATATTTCACAATGATTTCTCATTATGTGGATTATATCCGACCTTAGAATTACCGATTCTATCAACCAAAAAATCCTCATCCTAAAAACTACTATACTATTCTATTCACACTGAATAACTGAATAATACACACTATTATTCTAGTGACCAATTTAATCATCAAAATGGATTTTTAATACAACACGTGATAAGATCACAATTGAAAGTTCCAATGAACCGTAATGTTCTACTAAACCAGGTTCCTTGAACCAAATTTCGACTATCATTAATTTTACATTATATTCATTCATGGTACATCATTTCAAGTCGTTTGATTAATTACATGCCATATTTTAGCATTGAAAATTTTTGAGAGTGTCATAAGGGTACTATTAGAACTCATGTCATTGTTTCGATTTCAATCATTTTCAAAATAGTTCATTCCCATAACCTTATTTATTAATTTGCGAAAACAGTTATTTATATCTGCTTCTATATCGTCATTGCGATTTGTTTGATATATTAGTTTTATATATCTCTCAATTGAAAATTTGTGAAGGTACCATTAGTGCACGTGCTAATGAACCGATTTAGATAATATTTGTGACTGATTCATGCCCTATACCATATTTATCGACTGACGAAAATTGTAATGAATAACCGCTTCTATCTTCTCATTACGATTTGTTTTATATATTACTCAATATATCTTCCCATTGAAAATTGCAAGGCGGGAAAATTTTAGCATTGATTGTTCCAATGAACCATAATGGTTCCAGTAAACCAGGTTCCTTGCAACCAATTACGACTATCATTTAATTTTAGGATATATTTATTCATGAGACATCTTTCCAAGTTGTTTGATATATTATGTGCCATGTCTTTTATCTCGTCATTACGATTTATTTGATATATTACTTAATATATCTCTCCGTTTTTTAGATCGAAACGTAAAGTTATAATGTTAAAGTTCAATTTCCTTATATAACTTTAATGAGGATAAAAAATTGAACCTTTTTATAGAAATAATATATATTTTATAAAATACCTCAATAATTTGGATTCGTTCAGAAAGCAGCACAAATATTTTCAAGATGTTGATATCAAAAATAAATTCATTCATAATAAAAATATAAATAACACGCAACTTTACCAGTAAGTGGGTAATAATTACAAATATAACTAGCAGAGATACCCGGCGTTCCTCGGGATAATTACACTTGTAGGTAAACAGAACAATCTCAAAAAGTTAAATTATAACTCCCACTTGGTTAAATAATAACTCAATCATCAATACAACGCAGAGCAAACGGACTATCCATTCTACAAAAAATACGAAAAACAGGAATATTTAGGTGATATACCGGGAACAGTTACTTTAGACTCAAGTTTTTCTTGCTCTGGAAGTAGAAGCTCTTGCTCTATTCGAAACTCCCGTTGCTCAGATGTTTCAAATGCCCGTATAGCTTTTTCTGTTTTAGTTGCAGAGTTTCTGTCACAAATTTTGGCGTCAGCGATAGATTCCAGTATTCTTAGCTCTACAATTAAGCTAAGAAATAATGCTGGAATTCAGACATTGCCCAAAAGTGATAATAGATGTAGCTCTGAAGGGGAAAGAGGTGTCTGTTTAGATACAGTCCCTGAAACAGGAAGAGCGCGGAGGAAGCGTCGTGGACGGCTGCGCAAAGGAGAGAGCAATGAGCGGGAGATTTGGAAAAGGAATTCGGCTTACGAAATTCTTGGTGAAAGGTCGCCTGGTTCTTCGCGGAGAAAAAAGAACTCTAATGAAATCCGTTCGAAGAGAAGAAGGAAGGAATGTTCGAGCAGAGAGGGAACAGCGAAAAATCGTAGTAACGAAACACTAACTCCGTATGCGAACTCAGACAATGTACTGTTTATCCACAGCAACGTTAGTGCTCTTATTGCTAATGATTTTTCTAAATTAGTTTGTTCTCCAGATATGAACTGCGAGTGGAATTCTACGGAGAAACAAGCCTGTGCTTCGTTAGCTACATTCTGCGAGTCCACCGAGCTTCCTAACTCCCTTTCATCAGATATTGATGAAAAAGGGTTAGAAGAAACGCCCGCCATTATTTATGAGAGTACGACCGATATTTTGGAGAAGAACGAGTGCGCTTCGACTGAGCAGATTGCATCATTCCCCAAAGATACGCCCCCGTGCATTGGACCTGGATACGACTCCCAGAGGATATCAGCGGATTGCATTTTTGCGGATTGCAGTTTCGCTAGTGGGTGTCTACTATTTGTGCGTCATCGATTGTGCACCGTTCCTGTCAAGAGAAGAACTCTCAAATTTTTCTGCAAGCGATATTATCGCTGGAGTCTTTCCTTGGTCCGTCAGAGCCTACATAAGGGAGAGTCTCGGCACTTTCTCCCTAATCTTGAGGTAAGCCACTTTTCCAGTATTGTTTTAAGAAGTTATTGTCACGCACTTTCCATTGAATGTACATAAATATGAATATTACTTCTTGGCGCTCTCTAAGACATAATTCTTTGCTATTGTTAGTCCTATGAGATTAAGCGCGTATTATTGGAATTAGAGAGGCGTAGTTTTTCATCTAGTTTAAGATTCAGCCAAATTCAATCGCTCTTTTCTCTAATGGGATTCATTGTAATGTATGTAGCTTAATAAGGTAATTAACTAGCCTAAGTATCGCGTTTGTACTTAGGATCTTATGTAGTGGTTTGATAATGGTAATTGGGTAATAGTATAAATTCATTGAGACGCAAGTGTTACTAGCTTTACTAATTAGGCGTAAATTATCTTTGCAGCTTCTCTTGCCTGAAGGAAAGATGTTCAACGCCCTGCATAACCGCTTTCAGTAATGCGGCCAGCAAATGGAGGCATCTTACAAACATAGGACTTTAAAATAACTATTTGGTGGAATCCATTTATTTAATTACCTCTTTGCATTGTTTATTGACTGTTATTGGAGAAATTCAAGTAAATCAAAATTGCCAAATTAAGAAAGCCATTCTGATTTAATGTTAAAGAAATTTCTGAATATTGAGACCGTTTTGGAGGACCCTTGATTAAGGTCAGCAGTGATTTGATGCACAGTTGCCCTTATGTTATCATTTACCAGTCGTGACAGTCTCTGTTCTGTCCGATCATCAACCATCCGCGGGCGGCCACAATGCGAACGTTCAGACCCCGTCTTCTGGCTAACCATCCAGTCTTTAAATACTTTAACGACGGCTGCTCTTAAGCACCCCACGAATGCTGCTGTTTCGCTTATAGCTCCATAGCTCCAGCACCTACAATCATCCCGCGTTCGAAGTCTGTTAAATCGCGTCGTTACCCATAGTTGAAAAATGGAACACGTCTACTGTTGTCAACGACACAGCTTCCCTCTTTATATTGGTCAGGCCCGCTAGCAACATTGTGGGGTATAAACGTCCGTACGCGCATTTGCATAATCACCCAAGCCCCAACACCTGCAACCTTTGGTGGTAAAATGGCGACACAAGATGCAATAATAAATCATAATTATTATTAAATATTCAGATTAATATAAAAATTTAAATTAATATTTGAAAAAAATTAAATGCAAAATTAATATGTAAAAATGATGTGCAAAACAGCTGATTAAGATTCACAACATTCCATAGTTAATCTGTAACGATATGATCGTTACAACAGAAATATATAAATTATATTTCTGTGTTCTAAGCAAACTTCGCTTTATTTAACAAGTTAATTATGGGAAAGGGGGACAGGGACGTAATTGATAATTGAATTGGGGAAACGTTCCATTGACGAAACTTAGCATAATCGTTTATTAAGGAGGAAATCTTATAAATTGACTGTTCTTTATTTGTGGTTTCTGTGCTCACCACCTCAGGCGGGAGGAGAGAACGTAAGCAAAAGGGAAACAAAGGGGGGGGGGGGAGGTGCAGGAGCAAGAAGAGCTCTCGCCCAGCGAACCAACCAGCAAGCGTTCTCGCCCGGTCACGTGTTGGGCGCCAGAATCCAAACGGAGGCAATAAAAGGGAGCGGAGAATTTCTCTCTCTCTCTCGTGTGTTCTAGCTCTCTTGTTCTCTCTGATGCGTTCGTTTCTTGATTACGGAGATTTTTCTCTCTCTCTCATGCGTTAGTCTATCATCGCCGTGCTCTTGTTATGTTTTGTGACCAAACCACACAAGGATGATTAAGAGCATGATAATGACTGAAATGTTACATAGAAGCATGCATAAGTCACAGGAACAAGTGCTTGTTCTGAGATATGGAACCTCAAGGGATTCCAGTGAACAAAGTGAACTCTAAAAAGGACTGTAAACATCCGAAAAGAGCGTGTTGCTAAACGGCGCAAAAGAGCAATCGTGCACACGAAGGCGCACTAGGCCTATGAAGGCGGGACGAACATCGAGAAGATAGAAGCGATACGGCGGAAGGAGCAATAGACCCCAACGGCGGAGATCAGCGACGGCTACAGTGATCGTAAGTGGAGGGAAGCCCGGTATACATGACCCTACCAGCGGCCAACTCATTCGACCGACCGTGAGCGGAGTGACCTCGCGCCAACGGAGATCTTCCCGCCAACGCAACTAGCAGAGTGCCGACGGCGAGCTGGGCTGTCGTCGGGCAATAAGTGTGGAGCATCGTACGTCTCGTGTCAGCGGAGCAGGGTGGACAACAACAAATCGCAACAAGTAATTCAAGTATGTACATTTGTTTATTTGGGCCCTTCACGTGTCCGCGTTATCAATAAGAGTACTGAGGAACTGTGTTTAAAGTAAATACAATCAATCGCGTGAGTTAATGCAAGAGAGGCATGGAAAGCTTGTGAACTTTATGACCTAATAACTCGAAAGTGCATCAAGAATAATTGAATAGTCAAAGATTCTACTATCCGTCTGTAATTTAATTTATAGTCAGTTGCTTTAAGTAATTTTATCATTCCTCTAACTAATTCTCACTAACCCCATCTTACTTCGTTTAATTAGCTTTACTTGAAACATATATTAGTCATTGAATAAAGAAACTTTCAATTTACATGAAAGATTTCCTCCTTTTTTAATTGACTAGTAAACTGAAGAGGGGAGGTGAGGGGCTTAATTCTGTTGATGGTATTGATACTGTGGAACTCCAGGGACTAAAGTAAATATCATACGATTTTGGAGAAAAAACACAACGCAATGTAATAGGTGAGGTAAAGCCTGTAAGATTGAGCACTATATGATCAAGGGTACGAAAACACAACGCAATTTAGTAAAGGGGAGTTGAAGATCAATTGATAAGGGAGAATTCATCATTAATAGAGGGGATATCATTTGGGGTAATTAGGATAATTAACCACAAGGGTACATTATCGCAATTGGGTACACTGGTATTCGGTGACAAGGAGTAAAAACTCACACCGAAACTCGTATGGTACAAATGGAGCCGTGACTATTTCTTGTGCATACGATACAACTGGTGACCGTGGCCACACATACGGTAACCCCATATGGTACAATTGGTGTCGTGACCACACACACACGTCGTTAACTATCGGTACAATTGATGCCGTGACCACTTTTTGACGTGCCGGTACACTGGTAACGCACACTTCTTTCATTGCCGGTACAATCGGAGTCGTGACTCTTTCATTATCGGTACAACTGGTGCCGTGACCAGGATAAACATTGTGCTGGTACACGGGTAGCGCGTGACGCTTTCATTGCCGGTACAATCGGAGTCGTGACTCTTTCATTATCGGTACAAATCATTTACGAAACATGCCTCCCCCTCTCGCTCAACATGGATAAAATGATCTTTTTTAACAACTATGTTTTGGTGTTGAATAAATTGGTATACACATTTAAAATTTTTATTAAAACCCATGTTATTTTTAAACATCTCAAATGCTGTTTTTATCATCAATTGATTCGCAGTTGTTATAGCTTGAATTCTTAGTGAACATCGAAAATTGTGAGAACCCAATCGAACGCTTATCAATTACTTGTAGGTAATCTAGAAAAGAATTAAATGTATTTTGAGGTGCAGAAATAGACGGTTGCTGGTGTCAAAATTTCGAATTCTATCATTTCGTTAGTCAAAAATCGTGTGTGTTTGGGGGGGGGGGGGGGATTGTGTGTGTGAAAATTTAAAAATCAACTTTGAGTAATAGGCAATGAAAAATAATTTAAAACTTATTAAATTTATATTAAACTTTATGTAATTTAGAAAATACATATGAACTCAAACTCCTGCGTTGAGAAAAGATTTTAAAACGGTGGGAAAATGTTTAAATGGATCACAGCTCTAAGTGTATTTCAAATTATCATCAAGTAGAAATATTAAGTTAATGTATAAACGAAGACAGAAAACTTGAAGTATTTATGTAAACATACGAGTATCGTTTAAATAAATATGTATAAAAGCTTAAATTTGATGCTTAAGTTTTCTGTACAGCCTGTATCCAGGGTTAAGAGATTGGTTGTTGATTGAAAAAAATTTCTGAAAACCATTATTTTAAGACAAATTTCGTTTAACTCGCCCTTCAAAATGAACAGAAGATTTTTTCAAAAAAAAACTAGCCCTGCTCATTGGGGGTGGCCGTGGCCTGGTTGTCTCGTCGGTTGGCTTGCCAATCGATGGAGTTCAGCAACTTCAGGCGCGGCCAGCTGCTGGTTGGGTGACGGCCAGGGCTCGAGGGCCACCACTGGCGGGACAGCCATTTAGGGCGCGGCTGTTGGGGGACCCTGGTCTGACCCATTTGCCGATTGACCATAGCTGGTTTTTCAGCGGTTGGTACAGCCTCTGGTTCATTTATCCCCAGCAGTTCTTCCATCATGAAACCCCCCGTGCTTCGGAGGGCACGTTAAGCCGTCGGTCCCGGCTGCTACTGTCTTCTCGTAGCAGTCGTTATTTAATGGGATGGCGCAAAACTCCCTCGTAGGAGTAGGTGCCGCAGATTATCGCTTGCGATAATCTACCCTCTGTACTAGATAAGATAAGCCCTGCTCTACTACCTGCATAATTTTCAAATCTTAGGGGTCAGGCGTTTTTCTTGTGTATTAAAATTTCTGCAAAAAAAATTTAAGTTTTGTATGAAACAAAAAGCGCTTATTTCCCAACTTTAATTGCATTACAACGCCATCATTGGTTGCACTTTCTGAGCCTCACAAAGTGCTGGAAATCTTGATATCAGAAAAAAAATGGAGAACAAAATTTCACAATAGATAATAAATTCCGTTTTTTCTGATATCATTACCTATTGTCTGGAGCATTATGTCCAGTTTACATTTATTAATTACTTAGAAGGAAATCTTCATATCACACATGTTTATGCCGTAACTTGCCAGGTAATGACACGTACAGCCAAAATGGAGGTGGTGGGTAGTAAAGACTTAGTGGCCAGTTGGTTAAGAGTACAAGACTTTTCTCAAAGACAAGTTAAATACTAAAGTTTAAATAATGACTGGCCTAAATCAGAATTTATTCGTAGCTAAAATTAACTGAGGAACAATCTCTAATTAATCCCTTTTATAATAAATCCCTTATTTATTATTATTCTAAGTTGTATTGTATCAGGATTCATAAAATCAACCAGAAGGGTTCCAAGCAAAATATTTAAAGTTTTATTACATTTTTTCTGAATAAAGAAAAAAGGATTGGTACAGATTTAAGTCGAGCTAACAGTCCAAAATTAAAATGACGAACTCAAGAGTAGAGAACAGCACGATGATAAAGGTGGAAACCACAGGGCTTACGACAATCGGAGTAAATTGTTTAGAGGTGAATAATAATCAGGAAGACGAGTCGCAATTCTGCTTGGAAACAAAAGATGGAATTGATAAAATTAGAAATAAAGATATGACGAAACGCCACAAAGTTTTATAAACCGGTTAAAAAAAGAACCAGTTCCAGCCCCAAGACGCTGATGTAAAGACTAGATGGATTTTTGGGCAAGGGCGATCTAAGCGGCTCACTTTTCGGAAGTAGTATGGAAAACGTAGACAGCAGCAGAGATTGTTGCGTGAACATGGATTGGAACACGTGGAGGGGAGAGGAAAAGAAAAAAATAAGCAGAGAAAAGTGAGGGGGAAAATCAAATAAAAAGGAAAAATTAAAAAAAATAAAAAAATAATAAAATGAACGGTATTAATACAAGGAAAAAAATTAAAATAAAAGACAAAAATTAAATTGATTAGAACGACTTACCTCCAACCAACCACAAATAGTATAAGTTACGAATAACAGGGAAACGACAACGACACTGACAAAAAGAGATACAAGATACGAAACATACGGTGATGACACCACAAAGAAGGTTGACGAAGGGCCGAAGAGCTGAGGTAGATGAACCTAAAGGAAAGAAAATAAAAACAAAAACAGGAAAAAAAAAGAGCAAAGGGGTAAATTGAAGAAAGAACGATCATGGAAATGCTGAACTGAGGCGACTCAAAAAAGAAACAAAGACTGAAGTCTTGGGCGCCAAAACTTCATGTGGCGCGATTGGATCGGAGACAAGACGTGAAGTTATGTAAGATCACGATGAGTTGGAACGCCAAAGAAACGAACTGACAACCTTTGATGGTCGCTCCATAGTTCACAGGCGCTGTCCTTCAAAAGAGCGAACGATATTTTCCGCAATTACTTTGTTAATACATCCATAATTAGAAAAAACATCAAAAGTACTAATGATCTCTAACAGACAAAGCTCGGTTAGCAGTAAAAGTAATTACCTACCCTGAGGTAGCTTGAACAAGCGTAAACAAAAGAACATGTTGAACCAATTACCGTTCAATGCCGATGGATTGTCGACCATAAAGGTGCGTATACATCTGGCAAGTCGAGCCTCTGACAAGTCGAGTTCTTGCCTGAGGCAGGATTCTGTGGTCAGCAAGCTCACAACAAGTCAACCGCGATCTGTTGGATGAGACAAGTGGACTTCGAACTGTCAAGAGGGGGAAGGGGGTCTTAAAAAAGGGGGAAAAGGAGTGACCCAGGAATGAAAAGGGGGGAGACTTTGTTTACTTAATGACTTAATAATTCCCTCTTCTCCTCATTCCTGGGTAAAATTTTTTGCTTTGCGTCAGTTCTATTCTGTTGTGGATGGAGATACACCATGCCTAGAAACGCAGAATTAACAGCATTGACTTGCAGTTCCGCTATGCTAATAATCATGGCCAATTTAATAGAAAAAAAGGAAGCCTCGACGATGGTGGCGTACTGCATTATATAAAAAACAGACAAGTTCCGAACTATTAACAGATTTAAAGATGCAGTACATCAGCGGTCAATATAAAAATTTTATCCGAATGACTCCCACGGATCTTGAGTTTCCCGCCAGAACAAGAAAACTTATTGGCCCTATCGAAAGTTGCCAATAAACTAATAGTTTTTTCTTTCTTCTTTTTTTTAAATTTTCCGGCGTGGTGTTTCCGACGGCCCTGACAATTTCTTTCCACGCATCTGTGTGTGTGTGTGTGTGTGTGTGTGTGTGTTTTTGTTTTTTTTATATTTTTTATAATAATTAAAATCCTTTGGATTCAGTCACACTGAGTGAAGTTTGTATAATTCGATTAATTGAATGGTCTTTTCTTCATTCCATGAATCGCGGAAATATAAATGTTGGCAATCGTTTGGAGAGGATTGAAGTCGTTTGATGGAATTGGATCCTAGCAGCTATAGTTTGTTAAAAAAAAATGCTACTTTAACGAGAAATATTTACTAAGTCGTTGTGAAATAAATAAAGCAACGATTTACACTGTAAATTATATCAAAGTAAAATCTTGAATGTTGTACATGTTCAGAAATTTCCTGAATAATATTTATTTAGCAGTAACTCTCAGAAGATCGCCAGCCCATCAAGTTGCAACTGATTCGGACTTATTAACAAATGTTAAGAGAGAGGTTCATAAAATCTACGCGATCTTTGCAGAGAGAGAGAGAAAAAAAACAAAACAAAGCAAGTTTGAAAGACACCAAAAAGATACTGAACTGGACAACATAACTTCATAACAATAAGATGATTTAGGAGCACTGATTGGAGAATAAACAGTCTCTTCTTAGTTGAGAGAAAAAATTCCAAATTGTATAGAATTTTTCCTTTAAATAATTTCGATGCAAAAATCACACAATTTGAAGACATAGTCAAAAAGGGTTTTTCCCTTCTACGCACAATTGTCGCTCCTGTTTGTCAAGGAAAATTAGTTTGCAAGTAAATGTTTTAATCTTTATTTCATAAGTCTAATTCTAAGATTACATTATTAAATTAATTTGTTATTTGACAATTAAGCCAGTGAACTTATTCCATTTAATTTTGTCGCGGACTTTATTTTAGAGGGGATTGCTCGCGCACATGGTTGAGGGGGTTGCTCGACGGGTGGTCATGGAGTAAGTCAGAACAAGAAGATTTATTGGGTTTTACAGCGAGTCTTCTACAAACCCGTCCTAACTAGGGAGGGCGAGCCCCTTTGAGTTCGTCGGAAAAACCGACAAGAAATGGATCGCTGCGAGTCCGAGTGGAGCGACTCGAGGGTGGCTCGCTGAGGCTGTATAAGAACTTGCTGACCACAGGTTTGCTAACCAGATTTAAGCAACCATTAGCCCTTAGCCAATGGACGAAAATCAACAACGGTCATAAAATCCTGGTCGTAAAAGACCTCAGTATGTTTTAACGAACGCTGAGTCGACTCCCGTGGACATATGAGGCTTCGCAGTGATTATTATCCGCCAAAAAAACAACAAGTCCGTAAGAGAGCATAACTACAACACTCCATTCGAACCAAGTTACCAGATCGACATCTAATCCTTATCTAACTCCAAATTCCAAAATCCTTAACGAGGAAAAACCTTTTGCGCACGTGCGAGAGACATGAACGCACTGCGTGATCATCAACACTAGAAACAAAAGTAATTAAGAAACAACTTTAACAATAGACCGAGTAAACCAGTCGAAAATAACAATGAGTTACATACTTTTGGAATAAAAAAAATTAAAATAAAATACTTAAGTTAAGGAAGAGACGAAAATAATTTATAGTAGAATAAGAAAGATAAATTAACTAAGTTATTTTAATTAAAAAGAATATTATATTCAAACGAACCGTTTAGGAGTCACTTGACTAAAGTAGCCAGGAAAACCCTCTTCCACTGTACAATTAGAACATATTTTGTTCGTAATTGAATAAAACGGGACAACTAGATTTGTTACGCTTGAGAGACTTCTAAAATATAGAACTTCGTGATTAGGTGGCACGACAAATCAACTTACCCGGGCTGACATCTTCCTAGTCATTTTACCAAAGAAGACCAAAACTCAGTATCATTATTTTCGATGTGGGTGATTTGCACCTGAACGACTACCGATTATAGGCCTATTAGGTAAAAATCAAATATTCCTTAAGTTTTGTCTGCCCAGACAGAGTGAGGGTAAACCTCATGAACAAAGAAAAATCGATCCTTTGGAGAAGTACAGCACCCTGTATTTTTCCATTAACGCCAAAGACAGCGTCGAGTGGACCCTTTATTAAATTAATTACTGGAGGGGGCCACGGTAACCTCCAAAAATATATTGATACGGGCATAGTCTTTTGATTGAATGAGCAAGTAGGCAAGGCAAGAACAATGGCTTGAAGAATGCGAAAACTGATTGATCAGACATGGGGGCGGAGGTCTCAGATCAAAGAAGATCCCATAATGATACAAGCATCGACCAAAGTAACAACACTGCAGGAGAGGCAAATCTGTCAGGAACCTCCAATAAGGTCAAAATGGCGACAACCTCTATCAAAAGTTCCGTAAAAAAATTTTTTTTGAGGGCCATCGAAAAAGGACCGTAACAATGCAGAAGCGTTAACTTTGCATTCTTAAACAACTTTTTTGTGCTGAATCAGAAAAGATTATTAATTCTTTAGAACAAAGTGCAGAAAATCAACTTGTGATGGAACTAAAGGAATCGTAGAATAGAGGACCAACACCAGAGGGTCTTAGATAATCGAACACACTTTTTGCCAAACATTCAGGATTTTCACCGAAATGCACCCAAATGGGTGGATTTACTGTTTCGTGCACACTTTTGGCAAACGTTCAGGATTTTTACCGAAAGTCACCCAAATGGGTGGATTTACAGTTGCGTACACACTTACTGCCAAACGTTCATGATTTTCACCGAAAGTCACCCAAATTGGATCCAATATGGTTCATTGGAACTTTCAATGCTAAAATATGAAATGTAATGACTCTGCCTGATCATTTAAAACTCTAGCTTGATAGTTATAAAGGCATAAAGTTTTTTGAATCAAAGGAAGAAAGTGAAAAAGATTCAGGCTGAATAAGAAAGAAGAATCGTGAACCACACAATTGTTGAGAGTAAAAGAAAACCACTAGTTTAGATCCATTAGTTAACAATACAATAATGATATCGATTTTACAATACAAGTAATACAGCAACAAAAATTAGAGGAAAAAAACAATAATACAATTACAAAAGAAAAGAAAAGAATTCGCCTAATATTTCAAGGAAACCTAAGTTACAAAATTAAAAAAATATATCAAAAGAAAGAAATAGAAGTAGCCTTTAGGTCAAAAATAGATTATTAACATTTTGAAAACAAAAGATAAATTATAGAAAAAGAACAGAGTAGGCTTTAGGAAATTAAATGTAAAAAATGCAAAATAAAATTACATCAGAAAAAACTTATCGAAATTTAGAAACTAGATTCAAAGAACATATATAGGGTGTCTCAAAAAATGTGCTAACACTTTGTTATTTCAGGTGTAACTAATATAACATAATGGCAGAAGATCAACTTAGCTTACTTTCAGGAAGATGGAGCACCTCCCCATTACCATCGCGATGTAAGAGCTCACCTCGATGCGGCTTATCCACACACAGAGTGGACGAAGGGGTAGCATTGAGTACCCTGCGCGTTCCCCAGACCTCACACCAATAGACTTCTATTTGTGGGGATACCTCAAGGACAGAGTTTATCGCACAAAACCAAGAACAAATGATGCATTGAAATTGGAAATTGAAATACAATGTCGCGATATTCCAAATGAACTTTTCGTGACGTTAGTGAATCCATTGGTGCGCGTTATCAGCTTTGTCTGAACAATGACGGTCATCAATTTGCAAATATGATTCTTTAATTACATTTATCTTCTGTAATTCAACCCCTTAAACTTGTCTCTATGTTCATAAATAATGTTTTTATAGTCATTCAAAGTGTTAGTAAATTTTTTGAGACACCCTGTATATTATATCAAATAAAATGACAAGTGTGAGTCGAACTAGCCTGGAGAGGGTTCCGTACGATGAATATGTTATCTACCATGGTTTTTTTTTAATCTGACACAAATTTGTTTAAGGTAACTAAAAAAAGTGTGTATGGTACCAGATTGTAGAGGGAAATTGCTGAATATTGAATTTCTGTTTTGTCCTATATTCTTGAATACGTGGACTAAGACCGAGTGATAGAAGGTATTCTAATATTTTATTTTTTGATTTGTCCTTAAAATTAATATTGAAGTCTTCTGCTATAATAATCTTTTCGTGTGCATTGATAGCATTCTTAATGCATTCGATGGCAATTTTCGGAAGGCATTTTGGTGATTTATATACGGTTTAGAATTCAGCACCAAATGCTTTGAATTGGAGGAATTCACAATGCTCATCCCCAGGACTATGCATAAATAAAACCTGAAGAAAATTATTATTCGGGTCAATAGGCAAAGCTCTCTGGCCTAATTCGTTTATTATCATCTCATAAACACTTCGGTTTTCATATCCATGAACTAAATAAGGAATTAAACTCCTCTGCGACATCTTCCTCAACTTATGTACCACTATCTAATAGATAATTATACTATAACTGAACACAAGACATAAACCTAACTATGACAAAAATAACGAAAATGATGACTATACTTCGCGCAGGGAAAGAAAAACATTAGATGGATTTCTTTTTTCTGCAGTGCCACTATTGCCATCTAGTGGGTTTTTGTTTACGTAGAATAATATTGCGATTTCAACTTTATATAAAAAAATAATATTAAAGCCACAGTATGATGGGTGACACAGTAGGCGAATCTGATAATTCCATTTTAAGTAAGAAATATCGTCTGTAACAGAATCGGAAATTGACCCGACTGCCAATAATAAAAAAATTGCTGTCAATATTGCTTCTATTTTTTCTATTCTTTAAGTTTTTTTTACTGTTTTGCAGACACTGATTGTTGAGTATATATTGTTTTAATAAATGTTAATTAAAAAAATCTCCACGTGAGTATCACTGTTTGCAGCTAGTTGTCCCTCGCGAATAATTTTCGTGATCACGAGGATGTGTGTCCCACTATTGTTGATGTTCTTTCCGTGGTTACTGTTTTTTTTTATTTCAGACCACTTCCAGCTTCTGGCTTGACAGTCGTCCCTTCTTCTGGTCCTCCACGTGCTTACTAGTCTGCAACATGGCGTTCAACTTCCATTTATCATTTTCATTCCAATGCTCTGCAAATTCTCCTACCCTGCTGTTCGATGTTTAGTTCCTTATTGAATTTCTCACTTTCTCGTGGTAGCCATGATTCTTTACCGAGCAGCATTGTTTTGCGAGTTTACCCATAAGGTGATAATGAAATTTCTTTTAATGCTATTTCAACAATAACGCGCATAAGGGACGCCATGCTGTACATGTTCAATCTTATTCCCCATTAATAATTATTATTTCGCAGTCTTTCTTTAGACATTAAATGGGAAGTTTGAATTTTCTTTTCCTTATTCTTTATAAAGAATTGGTCTGTCTCAATTTTTTTTTATATTTAATCTCAATTCGCTCAATGTAGCGATTAATATTTCTGTTTTTAACATACATTTTAAGTATTTCTTTATTTTATTCCGAGAAATATTTTCTTTTGTAATTGAGATCGCAATGCCTATTTCTCAATTAAATCATATTGTATAGAACAATTTTTGTACAGAATTTTTGTATTTTATAAATAAATATCGCAATTTTTAAACCAAAATAAAAGTCTTTTAACGAGACACGTTTACTCTTAAGTTTTGGGGTTCTTTCTTTTAAAGTACCACCCATTAAATTCTATTTATTTTGCTTCCCCCTCTGAACATATGGTAGCAGAGGTTCGTGGTTTCTTTCTTTTAGTGTAATGCAATATGGAGGAATCATATTTTGAAGAGTCGTTCCCTCCCTAGGCCAACGAGTGCCAATTATATTCAATGGACGTATCGAGTTTTAAGCTTTCTCAAAACCAAAGGGCTAGTCAAATGTGTCCAAGAAAAGATCTCTCTCCCTACAGAAGCATCAGCCAGCTCATCCATGCGCCTTGATTGGGCAAGAGTACGGCATTACCTCCTGAGTATGGTGAGTGATGATATTGTCATCATGCTTCAAGATGACAATCCCTATACATTGTGGGAAGCAATTAAGCGTCGATATGGAAGGCCGGATTCAGTGACACAGGCTGAAATAATGCGGCGTCTCTCAGCCTTGCGTTTCTTAGATGCTGATAATCCGAATGCCTATGTAGCAAGAAAGCTGCAAATCCGTATTCAGGCTGGAGCCGTGTCCCTGGTTCTGGATGATGAAATTTTGAATGACCATATGATCGCAGGTCTACCCTCAACTTATACTCCATTGAGACTCGCGGTCCAATCAAACCCATCAATATCAATTGAAACCTTCCTGAGTCAACTAAATGTGGTTTTTAAGGACCACACCACACTAAATTCCTCAATAGGTGTAACCTCGTGTGCAACCTCTGTTTCTTCCCCGCGTCCACATCCAAATGCCCGTCGAATAAATGACGTAACATGCCATAATTGTGGAGGCCGAGGACACGTAAAAACGGTTTGTCCGTCCAAAATTTATTCCACTACAGCAGATCCAGATATTTCACACACAGCGATACACCCTCTCGTTCGCAGGATCCTGCATCAACAAAGCGCATGCCTCATGCATCAGCTTCACGTTCTAAGCGTAAGCCTCGTAAATCGGGTACAAAAGGACAAAGCAAGAAACCTGCAGCCAACTTTGTTGGTGTTCCAAACAAGGATTTGATAGTTGACACGGGCAGCTCATTTCACGTAATTAAAAAAAACAGTTCTTTGATTCTTTTCAAAGCTGTCATAAGCGGATACATACTGCAGACCCTAATAAAATCTGGCGTATATACGTTACGATAATGGAACAGAATTCACCAATGCGGAGTTAGGTGAGTTCTGTACGAAGCAAAGCATATCTCAACAGTTCACCGTTCCTGAGAACCCTCAGTCAAATGGTGTTGCTGAGAGAACCGTACGCTCCATTTGCGATGGAATTCGAGTTCTTCTTGCATCGTCAAAAGTTCCGCACGGATTCTGGGACCTTGCTGCGACTACAGCAGCATGTAATCTGAATTCTTTGCCTACACGAGGTCAAACTAAGTCCCCTGAAGAGATATGGCCCAAAAGGAAACCGACCATCAAATATCGAGCTCCTTTTGGTTGCCTGGTATACTATTATATACCCAAGTCGCACCGATCAAAATTTGACGCTCGCGCCAAAAGTGGTGTTTTTATGGGATACCTTATTTATGCGCTCAATGAGAGCAAGTTTTTGCGAGCCTGCACCGTTCGTTTCTTTCCTAAGGTTTTTCCAGAGTTCACAAGAAAATCAGATCCATCATCTGTTCCTCTGGTATTTCTACTTCACATGGAACCCCCAGTCTTTTAAACACCACAGCCTGATGAACCACATATCATTCAGAGCGAACCGCCAATCTCACCCATTTTAACATGAGACGAGACAAGAATGTAGGTCCTATCTGATACTGAGGACACGCTAGTGGTCACACCTCCATCAGACACCACATCGATGGAAGATGCTCCAGTTTGTTCGTCTAAATCACCAGTGAACCAACCACCCGTTGAAGTCCCACAACCGGTATTACGACGTTCACAAAAAGAGAAGGCAGAAAAACAACGTGCCGCCTTATGTCATCCTGACTTTACTGACTCCGACTTGCTAATCACTCCGCCAATCACACCCCAGTCTTATGAACAAGCACTCGCTTCTCCCCAACATCATCAATGGGAAGAGGCCATGCAAGATGAAATGAATTCACCCATGCTTCATCATGTCTGGGATTTAGAGCTTCCACCCCTAAATGTCAAAATTTTAAAGAGCAAGTGGATCTACCGCATCAAATACAATCCAGATGGTTCGGTGTCCAGATTCAAGGCAAGGTTAGTGGCTATCGGCTCGTCACAAGTCTGCGGGAGCCAGTATGAGTTAACTTTCTCACCTGTTATCAGAATGGAATCCCACCGCTTACTGTTTGTCATAGCTGCAAATACAGGGATGTCACTGCGCTAGTATGACGTTAAATGTGCATATCTTCACGCACCGATAGACCACACCATATATCTATCTCCACCCAAGGGATTATCAACGCCAGTTAATCACGTCTGCAAATTGCGTAAATCACTTTACGGCCTCAAACAAAGTGGAAGATGCTGGTACGTAAAATTGTGTCAGCTTCTTACCCGATTAGAATTTACTCCATCCAGAGCAGACGATTGTTTTTTTTCTACTACACCCATGCTGGGTGCACCATTCACTTAACAGTCTACGTGGATGACATCGTGGCAGCAACAACAAATGTCTCCATCCTAACCTCCATCATGGACAAAGTGAAACAAGAAATAGACTTCGTGGAGTTAGGAGTGATAAAGCATCTGCTAGGTATGAATGTGTCACAAGTGAACGGTTCAATTCATGTGTCACAGGAACATTATATCAAGCAAATCCTGCATGATTATGGCCTTCAAGACATCAAATCAAAGACCATGCCACTAAGCCCTCATGTGAACCTTGATGATACTGCGGATTCACAATCGGTCGATTCTTCCAATTACCAATCTCTTCTCGGTTCCTTAATGTATGTAATGACTTGCATACGGCCGGATATAGCTTTTGCAATTACTAGACTGTCGACATATGATAAATCGCCTACACATTTGCACATGACTGCTCTTAAGGGCGTCGCTTCTTATCTTAAACACACCTGCGACACGTCACTCGTTTTTACCCTATCTACGGGTCCTTTGTGCGAAGGAAAACTGAAGTGGCTGAGGAGTTAAAAGAAATAATCGAGAGAAGAGAAACAGAGACAGGGAAACGTGTCAAAATGATTAGATCCGACAATGGGACTGAATTTATTAATGCGTCATTAAGAGAGTATTACAAACGAAAAGGAATTAAACACGAGAAAACTACAAGCTATTCAACACAGAGTAATGGAATTGCTGAGAGGGCGAATAGAATATTAATTGATACAGCAAGAACATTATTGATTGATTCTGGATTGCCATGTCGTTTTTGGGCTGAAGCTGTATGGACACAATGTGACGCCAACCAAACGAAGAAGAAAAACACCACTGGAAATGTGGTCGAATAGAAAACCTTCTGTGCAACATTTGCGTGTATTTGGATGTATGGCCTGTTACCGGAACACAAATGTAAATAAAGGGAAATTTGATGCACGTGCAAAATTAGTTGTAAAAAAAAGAAATAAAACACTCTTTCACTACAACAAAAATTAAGGAAAAATACAACCTGAACCTGGAAGCGCTTTTCGACAGCAATGCTATCATCATTCAGCAGGGACCAAGGAGTACACTAGGGGGAACCGA
>JAHWFO010043039.1:0-39367 GCA_023313115.1 Rhysida immarginata | reverse complement strand
CTTAATTCGTTACGAGAACATGAGGTATGGCAAATAGTAAAAAGACCTACAGACCAGGATATCATAAAAAGTAAATGGATTTTGGTAAAAGATCCAAGAGAGATACACTTGTAAGCCCTGAAAAGAGTATTACGTTATCTTCAGGGTACAAAAAACATGAAGTTAAGAATAACAAAGGATAGAGGAGTGCTTATTATAAGTTCAGATGCTAGTAATTTTTTATTACGGAAGATTTAATGCTTATCTGAAACCAATTGTTTTATACATTTGTTTATTACAGTTAAAAGTAAACTAAAAATTTTAGTTTTCAATTTTTGATGAAGAAGTTTTCAATTTTTCAATATTTGTAAAAAAAATTCCAACCGAACATTAAACTGTTCAGTCACTCGAAATTGTCTCCGCGGGAGTTTTGTGAAACTGTGGCGCTGCTGCAGATTTGGCTCTAATAGGTTGATTTAAGTATAGATGGCAGCGCCTACGCTTTATGTACCTGAGGCTATAACGCTATGGTCAAAATGAGGAGAAAATCTCGGCATTGTTAAGAATACTGTATAAGAACATGCATGTAAATTGTTCAGTTCCACAGTGTTCTATCAACATGTTAAAAACAAAAATCTCAAGTTTCATGTATTTCCTACAGATCGAAAAATTCTGTGAGGTTAAATGAGATGTCGTAGCCTAGCCCAATATTTAGCATCGTCACTTTCATAAATCGTTATTCATTATAAAATTTGCTCACTGTTAGTCAATACTTGTTTATTTCTGTCAGTTTTCGCTCCTATTAACTGAAGCTTTTCTTTCAAGTCTTTAACTTCCATCTTCACTAAACTTTTTTAAATAAACTAGAACAAAATTCATATATCGCAGGAGATGCCATCAGGCGGAGAGATTTGGCATTTAAATCAACCTATTGCAGGAATTGTTTTGCACTTTGGGTCGTTTATTTAATTTCATTTAAAAGATATTGTAGAACAAATGTTATTAATTTTTTTTTTGTTATGTAAATAAATTGTTAATGAAAGTAAGTATATTTAAAAAATAAATTGAATAAAAAAATCAAATATATGCATAATCATAGTACTCTGATATCATGATTACGGTACACAAAATATTTCTTTATTTAAAATAAATTATTATAAAAAAATTTATAATTAATTTTTTAGTAAGAAATGAACAAAGCGTGGTAAAATTCTGTAAAAAAAATGACTTTTTGGATTGAGTGAAAGTGATAATAGGGGCTTAGAAGACGTCATATACATACAGGAGCCTTTAGAGGGGGGGGGGGGGGGTGGGGAAGAAAAATGTAGAGAGGGAAAGTCAAAAAACACTGACAGAAACTGTAGAAATCCCTTGACAAATTAGAGAATATTTGGAGGGAGAGGAGAGTGGTACCTTTTCGAAGGTTAATGTCATTATAGGGAATTGAATTTCATGAGAAAAGGACTCGAATTGCTTTCTTTCTTTTTTGTTATGAAAGTTGTTATGAAGAACATAAATACTAATGTCCTGTAAGGAGTGGCCAAAAGTGACCCCTATTTTCAAAATTCATTCATTTGCGTTAGTCGTCCTTGTTTGGGTCACAGAAATTCTTATGTGTACCATATTTCAACTTAATCGGTCCAGTAGATTCGGAGTAAATTGGCTGTGACAGACGGACAGACAGACACAGGAGTGATCCTATAAGAATTCCGTTTTTCCATTTGGACGTACGGAACCCTAAAACAAAACAATGTAACCAAAAACATTAACAACGGATCCACAATTATTGCTGAAAATTTAAAAAATTATATAGTAAGAAGATTAAAACATCAGATATCAATGAATACTGAAGATGTCTGAAAGGACGAAAGTCGGCTCTATTTTATAGGAATAAAATTATAGTACCGTAAAATGGACATTGGTAAATAATTAAATCTTCAAAATATTTATATTTTTTTCTAATCAATTCTAAATTTTAGAGACCTTCTATAAGAACAGTATTGATTTTTTTCTAATCAATATTTTGTATAAAAAAGAATCAATTTTGATGTTTTTTTAAAATTTAGAAAATTGAATTTTTAAAGTTGTCCGCAATTCTAAGAAATATCTGGTCGTTTAATGTTTTTGGTAAAAAATAAACTTTTGATAGTTTTGTGGGTACATTATAAAAATACGTGTGCAGCTTTTAGTAAATTTTGCTTCTCTACATAGAGAAGATACACTCCCTATTCTTTAACATGGAGTACAAAAATAAAATTGCTATTGTAAATGCAATTATTATTGAAATGAGAAAACATGCAAAAGGGACCTATATATTATTGTGGTCTTTCTAGTGGTACCAATTAATTTAGTGTGGTTTAAATATTTTTTAAATGATTCCCTTTGGTACAAAAAACACAGGGAACCGTTTTAAAGGAAAACTGTTTAATTGGTACCACTAGAAAGAGCACAGTAATTTCTAGGTCCATTTTGGTTGATTTCTCATTCAATTATAATTGTATGTACAATAGCAATTTTATTTTTTACTCCATGCTAAAGAATAGGGATTGTTTTGGATCTATGCAGAGAAGGAAACTTCTAACAGCTTTAATAAAAGCACCCCATTTTGTGCACCCCCCCCCCTTCCCATATCCCAACCAAAAATCTTTGCACGAAGGGAAGACCATAGTCCATGCACCCTCGCTTTCATCATTCCCACAGTTTAGAGTTTGCATTAGTTCCTACAAGTCCAATATAATTCTGACACGTTGAACTATATTTGAGGTCTCTGATGAATATCAGAAGCTTTCACACTTTTGCTGTGGAGAAAAATAATGATTATTCGTTGTTCCACTTTGGTCAATAAATCGCTGTCCGCTATTTTGTTTCGTGATTTTTTTTTAAATAAACTATAAAATTTTGAATACAACTTTTGTTATCCTGTATTGATAAGGACAGAAATAATTACAAATAATACACTGCTTTTTATATCTGTGCAGATATTTTTTTAAACTACTTGAGCAGAAACATCATGAAGAAATATATGAAGAATGCGCGGCTCTGAAAATTGAGAGACCTATTTTGGGAGAACATACATTATTTCTCAATTTTAAGGCTTATAATTTGTGTTGAGATGACAGTAATTTCTACCATATTTCCTAATGATAAGTTTTCTGAATTTATCAAAAATTCCGAGTTTTATTCAAACCAAAATAAAAAAAATATACTAATAAATATTGTAAACTTATTAGAATAAAAAGTTCCACTACTAATATCATGTGCATTTAAAAAAATGTTTAAATTATTCCCCGTATTTGTGTTTTCTTCAGAATTCCATGCTGAACAAGTATTCAATTGGAATTTGTCGTGTAACTGTTACAGTTTTTAAGATATGATTTGAATGTGTTCAATTTTGCATATTTGGGATGATGAAGAGTGCATCATGGGATAGGTCACCCACAACTTCCTATACATTGGATCATCAAAGTTGACATATCTGCTTCTGTTACGAAAATAAATGGAGGGGGGCTCATTTTTGGATCCATCCTGTATATCTTCAAATAATGTTGCGGCTCTTTTATCCAGTGTGGTCTTCAATTTGATTTCTTTCCTAGAGTCTTTGTTCATATTCACTGATTGGCTGCGCCTCTTTCAGGTTTGTTATTATTGGTTTGTAAATTACCTTTATCTATAAATTCTAAGGTCGTTCTCTTGTTCCAGCAAGACCATCAATCATCCATCATGCTCAGGACAATCAGGACGGACTAGCTGTTCAAGGTATCACGTCTACTCTCATTTCAGGTATCATCTCATTACTCTCATTTCAGGGCGATATTCATCCCCGTTACGTCTTATGTCTGATCACTGGCGTTGGAATTAATATTCCTGTAAACCAGTACATCAAGGCGCTCACTATCCTTCTGGCTCCATGGCGTTGGGACTAATTTCCTCGCAAACCTAAGTTCGTTTCTCGTATCTTCTACGATCATCCTAATCATCCACAAGTGGCATAGAATTAATCTTCTCGTAAACCTAACTTGAGGTACAGAGTACAGATGGGCGATAGTATCGACGATAGTGATACTATCGATAGCCCTACTATCGAACAGTCAAGTAAGTCGATACTATAGCGATAATTCTTTTTTAAATTTCGACAGAGCGCCTCCACTAATTTTTTAAATTTTTAGGCATTTAGTGTTGAAAATTATGAGAGGATTAAAAATGATTAAACGAAACTCTTATAAACGGAAATCTCTTTTATCTATAGTCGACTGGACTCGACTGTAAGCCAATTGTCACCTGGATATAGCAGAATAAGAGACAAGAGGAGGTAACGCTAATAAAGGAAACAGAAAGCTATTTTATTTTCTTTATAATTATTATGAAGTGTTATTGCTTTTTCAAAACTCTTGAAAACAAATAATCTTCTTGCACTGGAATGAATTCAAGATTAAAGTTCCTAATGCAGGTAAGAGGTTAAGACGAAAGCCAAGGGTCAAATGTCGATTTCCAGTAAGTATATGCCAGTCAGTCTTTTTTAAGGTAACGCAGATACGCGATTGTCACAGGTAGGTAAACTCGTATGCTGTATCGATTGATGAATCCCGCATAGTCTCTCATTAGCAAATCCCCGATTTCGCAGGACGTGCTAAGAACAGATCTAATCTGGGTGATACATCCAAGTCTTGGAAAGTTGTAACCACGTTGGACTTGTAGAACGCAGAAATCTCGCAGCTGAGCTCTAAGGAGAAAAATGATGCTGAGAGAAGATTTCAGATGCCTCGATGCCAATGATGTCATATGGGTACATATGAGCATACACGCACACAAACTCTCGTCTATAAATTAAATGGAGCACAAGACTATAACACACTGTTGCCACTGAAGTTGGCCCCACAGCTATACATGTGATAGTTTAAACACTGGATTGCTAATATCTCGTAAGCACTAATCAGCAACACAAACTGCTGGGTGCCATTTTATACTGATAGTTGAAAGAACATACATATAAAACTGTAGCTTAAACACCAGCTTTGAAAGAATCCCACATACATGAGATACATTTCACTTCGTGATTGTAGGATGAACACAGCGCACTGAACACACAAAACATGAAGCATCGCACTTGAACTACGTGGTCAAATCCCCGATCCCCTGGTTGTCACTGTTGCATATATTGATGCTGTAGACCACACATATTAATAGGATACATAGATGCGTAGCACTTTTGCAGCCGTTGAAGTCCTTCATTGTACACAGAATAAACGGAGCTTAACTAGACAAGGCGTTGAACCACAAGCCAATGTTATGTTGTCGTTTCTCGCTGTAAAACACCTTCGTACAGCTTCCGCTAAAAATGTTCATCGATGAAGAGGAAAAATGGAAGGCCTTTGAATAAACCCTCCTGTTCCGCTCAAGACGAACTGTCGCAATGAGAAAGGGAACACTCCGACAGCGTCCTCTCCCTCGGACCAATTAATGGTGTCGCACTTAAATAATATGCTGTAAAGATCAGCCTGTAGGGCTGGTATTCTTAAATACAATAAGGATAGGATTTCCATGAAGAATGCATCTGTTAAAAAGCAATTAAAGGTTGGCCTAGCGTAATTTTGAGAAAGTCCTCGTTGAGTGAATTCTGAATCAGCGCACGACGGGCTCCTTCCATTCTCCTCTGCCAATTCTTCATAAGTGACGGGTAGCTAGGCCGTCTGCCTTTCGCTGTTTCTCGATGAATTCTCCTCGTCGATACTCCGGATAAAATTAACCAGGCCCGTGCAATTTTCCTGTTTAACCAGTCATACACCTCTCTTGAGTGCTGCCTGATGCTCCTGGAGGTGATGCTCACTGGCTCGGTCGCGTACCTCGCCGACCTCTATTTCTGACTCGTTGTTGCCTCTTTCGTAAGCAAATACGTTTGGCTCCGTAATGAAAAGTTCTTGCCTGGTTTTAGAGTCTTCCGTCACTCGGCTTTAGTGGAAAGTGCCCCGGCCTCGAGTTCCTATTATTTTAAACTCGGCTTGGTCGCATTGTTCGTCCTTCCTCTCTCGTTGCCATGCTTTTTCATCCCGTGCTCTTCTCACTCGTTCACGAGCATTTTTTGGGATGACGCGATTTTCGTCACTGACGTCATACACGATACGTCTTTCTCCTTGCCCGACTCGCAAGCTGCCAAAATCCACGTGACATGCTCGCCGACCTTGAAGTCACCCAAAAAGTGTTTCGAATCGTGTCTTTATTTCCTTTCTTCTTACTCTTCTTGAACCAATCAGAGTTTCTAATGCATTTGCCTGACCTTTTATTTACCTCTTTATCCCTCCAAACATTGTTCATCTTCTCCTTTTGCTCCTCATGTTTACCTTAAAATTTCAACCATTCCTTTTTGCTTTCGCATACCCTGCTTCTTAACACTAGCAATTTCTTTTGGTTCTTTTAATTCTGTCTTTGTAGATCTTTTGCTACATCTACTTGTCTCTGTAGAATCTTTTTGCTCTTCTCAACTCTAAACTTTTTGTTTCCTACAGTCCTTAATCTTATGTTTTTCTTCCTGTGTGACGTTGTTGTTTACTGTGGTGGGTTTCTACCTATTGTCATTTTCTTGATCCATTTCGGGATGTGCTTTCGCAGACATCTTCTGTTTTCTAACACTGTCTGCTGTGTATATCTTGCTACTTGTATTTGTATTACAATCTTGTTTCTGTTCCATACGAATGCACTGCCATTAATGCAACCTGCACATCTTGCCTATGATGTTGATTCCACATTGACAGCTTTTCTATTTGAATATGGGGTTGGTCTTCACGTTCCATTGATACCCCAATGTGATGTCGACATTGTGTAACAGTAATAAATGTAGATTATTTTATCTTTGTATTTTCCGCGAACCACTGGCACCTGGAAGGCTTTTTTGACAACCTCCTGCTTACATCTGTCTGCATACGCTACCATTCGTTGACTGGTGGTATTGTTGTTTTGAGCTTTAGTGATCTAGCGCATAGTACGCTTATACAGTTCTCTAAAGCTCCGGTGTTGATAAGTCTTTTGAACTCTTGACCTCCTATCTTCAGATTAATGGTGCACAGGTCTCTCCTGTGATCATGGAAGCTGGCGTTATTGGGACTGGCTTTCGTTTTACGAGGTTTCACCTTCTTTTTACAGTCTCGGATAATGTGACCTCTTTTATGGCACCTATAACAGACGATGTCCTTTTTGTCTTGGAACCTTTTCATCTTGTAGGTCTTCTTACAAATCGCCCCCAATTGCACCGGTTCCTGTTCCGGCATAACGGGATTCATGTCGTATGCCTTATACCATCTTACTAAGTAAGCGATATCTTGCTCCACTGTTGTACATCCTTGTAGTTTTATTTTTGCCTCTAAGTCTTTAGGCAAACCCTGGATTAGGAAGGAAAACGTTTCGGATTTGAATGAGTCCGTCAGACCGTTAATTAGTTTACAGTATGTTGAGATATGGGAAGTCAAATTGTTGTTCCTGCGTTTGAGTTTTAATAAATTCATATGTCTTGAGAAAGCATTTATAAGTTCATATGTCAAGCTGCGTCTGCCCTCTAGAGAAAGCATTTATAAACTCCGCACGAAACAACCTCCATGTGATAGAATGCTTTCTGATGTGACTGTTGAACCAGTCTTAAGCTGCACCCTTCAAACACCCATGCAAAAAGCGAATATATTCTTCATCTGGCAGTCCTTTGTTGTTTGCCTCGTACACAAAGTTATTAATGAATAATACAGGGTCTTAGTCAGGAAGCCCTGGGAATGTAGGCAGGTCAACACTGTTTACAAACTTCTGTGCCGGCGATATCACTAGTTGCTTCAAAACGCCGGTCAGTTCCGTTAACGGGCTTTGGGCCGCCATAATTTTTTTTCCCACACATAGAGAATAAACCAAAAATAAGATACTGCCAAATGTTCTACTTGACCTCTATGAGCATTTAAGCACTGATACCTGTTGCTGATCGAAAAAATAAAGTATTGACACAGTTTTTTTTTTGAAAAAAAGTCTTTTCTGGAACAGAGATGACACATCCTAAGTTTGGGTGGGTTTGGGCAGGTGATGGAAACTGTAGAGGACAAGAATAACTGCAATAATGTCTATTGGCACCGCTGCTGATGCAAACGCTGCCGACAAATGAAAATGAAAAGTCTTTCCTCAATCGCCGTACACCTTTTTTTTTGCAGCTCAAATTTGGATGGGTTTGGGCGGGTGAAACAAATAAAGTTCAGTACGGATATCTAATAACCACAAATGTTCGAATGTCTTAAATACATGACCTGGAGTCACACATGTTGGGTAGTGGAGGGTGGGTAAAAGAAAATCACAACTCAGAAAATCTGTACACTTGTCGCTACAACAAATGTTGGGTAGTGCTGGACGGGTAAAAAATAACACAGGTCCAAATATCT
This sequence comes from Rhysida immarginata, assembly GCA_023313115.1. NCBI lineage: Eukaryota > Metazoa > Arthropoda > Chilopoda > Scolopendromorpha > Scolopendridae > Rhysida > Rhysida immarginata. The sequence goes on along the minus strand of JAHWFO010043039.1, from coordinate 30,989 downwards.
GTAACCACAGCTGTTAACACAAATGTTCCGCTCTTGTCACGTCAATATAGCAGAGTAACAGACAAGAGAAGGGAACACTAATGAAGGAAAAAGAAAAATATTTTATTTTCTTTATAATTTTTATGAAGTGTTATTGTTTTTTCAAAACGGTTGAGCACAAATAAAGTTCTCGCAGTGGAATGAAGTCAAAATTAAAGTTCATAATGCACGTAAGTGGATAAGATGAAAGCCAAGGGCCAAATGCAGATATAAGGTAAGTATATGCCAGTAAGTCTTATTCAAGGTAACACAGATACGGGATTGTCACAGGTAGGTATATTTGGATGCTGGATCGATTGATGAACCCCACATTGTCTCCTGTTAGCAAGTCCCTGACTTGGCAAGATGCGCTAGGGATGGATCCAATCTGGGTGATAGATAGATAGGTGATTAGACTTTACGGACTGAACTGTGTTATTTTTTACCTGCCCAGCCCTACCCAACATTTGTAGTAGTGATCGGGGTACAGACTTTCGGACTTGTGATTTTCTTTTACCAGCCCACCACTACCCAACATGTGTGACTCCAGGACATGTATTTCAGACATTCGAACATTTGTAGTTATAGGATATCCGTATCGAGCTTTATTTGATTCACCCGCCCAAACCCACCCAAATTTGAGCTTCAAAAAAAAAGGTGTACGATGATTATGGAAAGACTTTTCGTTTTGATTTGTCAGCAGCGTTTGGGTCAGCAGCGGTGCCAAAAGACATTATTGCAGTTATTCTCGTCCTCCATAGTTTCCATCACCTGCCCAAACCCACCCAAAATAAGGGTGTCTCATCTGTGTTCCAGAAAAGACTCTCTTTCAAAAAAACTGTGTCAATACTTTATTTTTTGGATCAGCAACGGGTATCGGTGTTTAAATGCTCATAGAGGTCGAGTGGAACGTTTGGCAGTATTTTGTTTTTGGTTTATTCTCCATGTGTGGGAAAAAAATTATGGCGGGCCGAAGCCTGTTAACGAAGCTGACCAACTAGTGATATCACCAGCAGAGAGGTTTTAAACAGTGTTAAGCTGCCTACATTCTCAAGGCTTCCTGATGAAGACTTCGTATTATTTATTAATAACTTTGTGTACGAGGCAAACAACAAAGAAGTGCCAGATGAAGAATATATTCGCTTTGTGCATGGGTATTTGAAGAGTACAGCTAAAGACAGGTTCAACAGTCACTTCAGCAGTATTCTATCACATGGACGTTGTTTCGTGTTTATAAAAGCTTTCTCTAGGAGGCAGACACAGCTCCGAAGACGTGCGGACTTGTTAAAACTCAAACGCAGAAACAACGTTTTGACATCCTATATCTCAAGACACCGTAAACTAATTTTAGACTCATCCGAATCCAAAAAGTTTTTCTTCCTAATCCAGGGTTTGCCTAAAGACTTAGAGGCAAAAATAAAACTACAAGGATGTACATTAGTGAAGCAAAGTATTGCTTACTTAGAAAGATGGTACAAGGCATACGACATGAATCCTGTCATGCCGGAACAGGAACCGATACAGTTGGGGGCGATTCGCAAGGAGACCTACTAGATGAAAAGATTCCAAGACAAAAAGGACATCATCTGTTATACTTTAGGTGCAAAAAAGAAGTCACTTTAGACGAGACTGTAAAAGTAAGGTAAACCTCGTAAAACAAAAGCCAGTCCCAACAACGCCATCTTCCACGATCACAGGAGAGACCCGTGCATCATTAAGCTAAAGACAGAAGGTCAAGAGTTCAAAACATTCATCGACACTGGAGCTTTAGAGAACTATATAAGCGTACCGTGTGCTAGATCGCTAAAGCTCAAAACAACAAAAACCGCCAGTCGATGAATGGTAGCGTATGCGGACAAACATAAGCAGGGGGTTGTCAAAACAGCCTTCCAGGTGCCAATAGTTAGCAAAAAATAAAAAGATAAAATTAATCTACATGTAGTACTGTTACACAATGTCGACATCATATTGGGGTATCAATGGATCATGAAGACAGACTTAATATTCAAATAGAAACGCCATCGATGTGGAATCAACATTAAAGGCAAGATGTGCTGGTTGCATCAATGGCAGGGCATTCGGATAGAACAGAAACAAGATTGTCGTAGAAATACAAATAGCAAGATATACACAGCAGACAGTGTTAAAAAAAGAAAACGACTGCGAAAGCATATCCCAAAATGGATTGAGAAAATGACAATAGGTAGAAACCCACCACATTAAACAACAAAGTTACACAGGAAGAAAAACATAAGATTAAGGACTGTAGGAAACAAAAAGTTTTGAGTGGAGAAGAGCGAAAGGATTCTATGAAGACAAGTAGATGTAGCAAAAGATCTACAAAGACCAAAAGAAATTACTAGTGTTAAGAAGCAGGGTGTGCGAAAGCAAAGAAGGAACAGTTGGAATTACAAGGTAAACCTAAAGGAGCAAAAGGAGAAGATGAACAATATTTGGAGGGATAAAGAGGTAAAGTAGAGGTCAGGCAAATGAATTAGAGACTCTGGCTGGTTCAAGAGGAGTAAGAAGAAGGGAAATAAAGACACACTTTTTGGGTGACTTCAAAACTAGGCAAGAACGTTTCGTTACGGAGCCTTCAAAGTCGAGAGAGGAGTTGACGACGACTCGGATATAAAGGTAGGCGAGGTACGCGACCGAGCGTCATCTCCAGGAGTGTCAGGCAGATTATTGGAAGAAGAAAGGTGGAAGACTGATTATTACACGGGCCTTTGATAATCTTCTCTGGTGTATTGACGAGGAGAATTCATCGAGAAACAGCGAAAGGCAGACGGTCGAGCTACCTGTGACCTATGGAGAAATGGCAGAGGCAAATGGAACTAGCCTGTCGTGTGCTGATTGAGAATTCACTCAACGAGGACTTCTCAAATTTATAGTAGGCCAACCTGTAATTGCTTTTTAATAGGCGCATTCTTCACGTGCACTATGGAAAGCCTATCCTTAATTTATTTAAGAATACCAGTCCTACAGACTGTGCTTTACAGCATATTATTTAAGTGCAACACCATTAATTGGTCTGAGGGAGAGGAAGCTGTCAGAGTGTTCCCTTTCTCATTGAGTTTATTCAGGGAACAGGGGGGTTTATTCAAAGGCCTTCCAATTTTCCTCTTCATCGATAAACACTTTTAGCGGAAGCTGTATGAAGGTGTTTTACAGCGAGAAATGACAAGATAACGCCGGCCTGTATTACAACGCTTTTTCTAGTTAAGCTCCGTTTATTCTGTGTACAACGAAGGTTGTCAATGGCTACAAAAGTGCTACGTATCTATGTGTCCCATTAATGTGTGTGGTCTACAGAATCAATATATGCAACAGTGACAACCAGGGGATCAGCGAATCGGCAACATAGTTCATGTGCAACGCTTCATGTTTCTGTGTGTTCAGTGCGATGTGTTCATCCTATGATCACAAAGTGAAATGTATCACTTGTGGGTGGCATTCTTTCAAAGCTGGTGTTTAAGCTACAGTGTCAAATGTGTGTTCTTTCAATTATCACTATATAATGGCACCCGACAGTTTGTGTTGCTTATTAGTGCTTACGAGATATTAGTGATCTAGTGTTTAAACTATCGCATGTATAATTATAGGGCCAACTTCAGTGGCAACAGTGTGTTATAGTCTTGTGCTCCATTCAATTTTTAGATGAGCGTTTGAGTGCGTGTATGCTCATATGTACCCATATGACATCATTGGCATCGAGGCATCTGAAATCTTCTCTCAGCATCATTTTTCTCTTTAGAGCTCAGCTGCGAGATTTCTGCGTTCTACAAGTCCAACGTGATTACGACTTTCCAAGACTTGGATCTATCACCCAGATTGGATCCGTTCCTAGCACGTCTTGCCAAGTCGGGGACTTGCTAACAGGAGATGACGTGGGGTTCATCAATCGATCCAGCAGCCGTGTTTACCTACCTGTGACAATCGCGTATCTGCGTTACCTTGAAAAAGAGTTTTTGGCATATACTTACCGGAAATCTACATTTGGTCCTTGGCATTCGTTTTAGCCACTTAACTGCGTTATGAGCTTCAATTTTGACTTTATTCCGCTGCGAGAACTTTATTTGTTTTCAAAAGTTTTGAAAAAACAATAACACTTCATAATAATCATAAAGAAAATAAAATATTTTTCTTTTCCTTTAATCAGCGTTCCCTCCTCTTGTCTCTTATTCTGCTATATCCACATGACAAGAGCAGAACGATTGTGGTAGCAGCCGTGGTTACAGACATTCGGACCTGTGTTTTTTTTTTTTACTAGACTGGCGATCATCAGTCGAGGGATTGTACCAACGTAAAAGGCAAAGACCCCCTAAAATATATACATTGTTCTAATCAGCATACATCTTGCTATACCAAGTATCCCAGATATCCACAGGTCAAAAAAATCAAAGGCACCAAAATAGTAGAGGGAAAATCCTATGCTTTGGTCGCATCAGTTCTGCTGATACTGGGGACACATATGGTCGACCACAATCAATTGCGTGGCATTTACAGGTTTCCAGGAAATTAACTAAATTAATAATAAGAAAGCAGAAAAGCAGTGCCACAGATTGTCTCTCACGAATCTAACAAATGATCATGGACAGACACCCATACAAGATCGTTAATCAGGGGAAACTCCGTTGCAATGCGAGGGGAATCGCTCTCAAGCACATCAAGTCTTACTATTTCCTTACAAATTGGAATGTGGATGTCGCCTTCGTGTGCGAGGCACACCTGAAATTCACTCAAGTCTCACCTTGCCTGGATATCATTATTATTGTAAGGATCGGCCACTGGGTAATAATTACAACCATGCTTTTGGTGGAGCAGCAATCATTGTTAAAGACGTCATTGATCATCGTGAGTCTGTCACTCAGACTTTGTGAGAATGGAAGCAGTCTCCTTGATTATAAACGGTGTGGACGTAGGTGAAATCAAGTTCATCTCTTTATATAATTCACCTAAGCTTGATCTGTGCGAATTTGACGAGCTGCTGTCTGGGCCCATTCCAGTTGTTATTGCGGGCGACTTGAATGCCAAGCACCTTGCGTGGAACTCCAAATGCCCCAATTAAAACGGCAATATATTATATGGATATGCTTTAAACGAGGTTAACACCTTCTTTCCTGGTCCCCTTGATGACACGTACTATTGCGACCACTCTGCTGTTAGCGATGTGCTGGATATTGCTGTTCTTATAGGTTTCCTCAAACCCTATAATATATTCACAGTGGATGACTTATCTTCTGACCATTGTCCAGTGATGCTTATGGTTGAGGGCTTAAACATCGATAAGAAGATTGTGCTCCGCTCTAAACAGGACTGGAAACTCTTTAGGGATATTCTTAGAAAAAATAGCATTCCTTGCAAGGAGGCTATTGATCAATAGTATTCGGGAAAACTCAGATTTTTTATGTAAAAATAGATATAATTTTATTAGTAATTAATTATTCTATTTTTTCTATTCTTTAAGGTTTTTTTTTTACTCTTTTGCAGACAGTGATTGTTGAGTATATTGTGTTTCAATAAATGTTAATTAAAGAATCTCCACGTGATTATCACTGTCTGCTGCTTGTTGTCCTTCGCGAATAATTTTCGTGATCACGAGGATGTGTGTCCCACTATTGTTGATGTTCTTTCCGTGGTTACTGTTTTTTTTATTTCAGACAAACCACTTCCAGCTTCTGGCTTAACCAGTCGTCCCTCCTTCTGCTCCTCGAAGTCCTTCCTAGCCTGCAACATGGCGTTCAACTTCCATTTATAATTCATTCCAATGCTCAGCAAATTACTCCTACCCTGCCGTTCGATGTTTAGTTTCTTATTCAATTTCTCACTTTCTCGCGGCAGCCATCATTCTTTACCGAGCAGCATTGTTTTGCGGGTTTACCCATAAGGTAATAATGAAATTTCTTTTAATGCTATTTCAACAATAACGCGCATAAGGGACGCAATGCTGCACATTTCAATTTTTATTTCCCATTAATAATTAATTATGATTTCGCAGTCTTTCTTTAGACATTAAATGGGAATTTGAAGTTTATTTTTCCTTATTCTTTATAAGGAATTGGTCTGTCTCAATATTTTATATATTTAATCTCAATTCGCTCAATGTAGCGATTAATATTTCTCGTTAAGCCAGAGGCCGACGAGTTGGGTCCCTGGATGGACCTGGTAAGATTGGCTATTACGTATGGTCACTCATCCAGTGACGAGCCGTGCGTGATGTAGCTTAACTTCACAGAATTTGTGTTCAGTGAAAGCCCCCCAGGCCACGGCCTCTCCTATTGTATCGAATTCTATGGTGGAGCATTTTTTTGGTATTACTTTTCATGGCACGTGCTCAATCATTATCTGTGTTGTGTATATTCCCCCTGATGTTACACACTCGACCTTTGAATGCCATCCTAATGAACTGGATAGGATCACTTCAATCTATCCTGACTCAAAATTCTGTATATTTGGTGATTACAATATACGTGAACTTACTTCTCATTGAATTCATCATGAAAATTAGTGTGGTCGTAATAACATCTCTCGTTGCAGTAACTTACTTCTGGATAAAATGCATTTCCTGAATTTTAATCAATATAATATTCACAGGAATGAGAATGGTGTTATATTGGACCTTATATTATATCCTGTTACTGTGGTAGTACACGTTTCTGATGATCCTTTAGTTGAGCCTGAAATTCATCATCCAACTTTACATGGTGAAAATATAGTAGAGATAGATCCAGATATTTTTACAATATGATTTAACTTCTTATGACTTTCGTAATGGTGACTATAACTCTCTTAATATGGTATTACAAGAAATTAATTTGTGTTATCTTGAACAACTTGACCTGGACTCTGCTATTTGTCAATTTTACGAGACTATTTATCATTTAATGGACTGTTTTATTCCTAAGATTCGTATTAGAATCAATCGATTTCCACCTTGGTTCTCTCCTGAATTTAAGCATCTTATATCTTTAAAGAAGGCTGCACATCTCCACGATAAATTGACTAATCTTCATCGTGATTATACTGTTTTCTCTGATCTACGGTCTCAATGTAAAGCCCTTAACTAAGCCCTTAATCCTCTATTTTTATAACTGTTAAAAAATTCTGGAGTTATGTTGATTCTAAAAAATCGGACAATTACCTACCCTCCTCTATGTATTTAGATCATAATGTTCAATATAGTTCATTAGGGATTTCACAATTATTTTCCAGCTATTTTTCTACTGTTTATATTAATAATGGACTTTCTTGTCAAGACAGTAATATACATTATAGTAATCAGATTGATATTGCTAAGATTTGTGTGAATACCCATGATATTATGGGTAAATTAAAGGCATTAAATAGTAATAAGGGACCTGAAACAGATAAGATACCTCCCTTATTTTTCTCTGTATGTGCTCCATCTTTATGCTTACCTCTGTTAATTTTATTACTTTCTACTGGTCATTTTCCTATGTTCTGGAAGCATAGTTATATTGTCCCCGTTTTTAAATCTGGTGATAAGCATGACATAAGGAATTATAGGCCTATTACAATTCAATCAGTTATTCTTAAATTGTTAGACTCTTTAATGCTTGATAAAATACAACCACTCCTAAAATAATATTATTCCCCAATAACAAGGATTTGTTAAGAGCAGATCTACAATAACTAATTTATTAATATTTCAGGATTATATCATTAACAAATTTGACAATTATTGTTTGGTAGATACTATCTATACTGACTTTTCAAAAGCTTTTGACAAAGTTGATCACCATATTATGTATCAAAAATTGCAGGCCGTTGGCTTCTATGGCCCTATTCTTTCATGGATTTATAGTTTTCATACTCATCGTCTTATGAGTGTGTAAACTAAAAGATACCCTTGTTTCTCCCTTTACTGCTACTAGTGGAGTTCCACAGGGTTCCCATCTTGGACCGCTTTTATTCCTGCTTTTTATCAATGATTATTGGTACTGCGATAGGAGATATTCCATTTCTGTTATTTGCAGATGATTTAAAAATATTTCTTGCTGTCACGGATCACAATGACTGTGCTTCCCTCCAAATTTCACTGAATGCTGTTAATGCCTGGTGTGAGAGGAATAATATGTCCCTCAATATTGATAAATGTAAGGTTTTTTCTTTCTATCGTCGGCACCAATCTATTATTTTTACTTATGGAATTAATAACTCTAACTTTAGTAGGGTGGAGCAAGTTGTGGATCTTGGGGTCATTTTCGACTTTAAAATGACCTTTCACCCTCAGATTAATAATGTAGTGAGGAAAGCTTAAAAAATATTTGGTTTTGTCTCGAGACACACAAAGGTATTTAAGAATTTTAACGTTTTAAAAATTCTTTGTTATCTTACGCTCTATTTTGGATTATGCATCACTTATTTGGGCCCCCTTCTACAGTAAACACATTAGCGAAGTTGAAAATGTGCAGAAAAGATTTCAACGAATTGTTAGTGCTAGATATAGCGATTCTCAAACTCCTCGTAAATAAAATGACATCATGTCAAAACTAAATATTGAATCTCTCCAGAATCGAAGAAATCGCCTTGCTTTACCTTTTTTATTTGACCTAATCCATAATAATTATGACTGCTCTTCCTTATTGGAACTTCTCCCAATTAGAGTGCCTAATCATAGCATTAGTTGAAGTTTACTTTCTTTATTGAGACTTCTCATGTTAATACAAATATAATCTTTAATTCACCTATCAAACGGATTCCTCGTTTGGCCAATAGTTATTCAAATAGTTTTGATATTTTCCACGATCCAAAATATGCATTAAGACGTCTAGTACTATAATTAATTAATTAATTCTTGTATTTATGATTAATATTTTTGATTCTTTATTTATTCTTTGCTTGTTATTTGTATTTTTTTTCTGCTATATTTATTCTTGTATTGTGTAATTTCCTTTATTCTTTGACTGTAAATGGTAAACCCGTATATTTTAAATAAATAAATAAATAAATAAAAAATAAATAAATACTGTCTCGATCATTACCAAAGCCATGCATGACTGCTGGAAACATGGTTACTTCCTCGACCAGTGGGAAGAGTCCGTCATAGTTACCATACCAAAGCCTGGTCTAAACCCTAATAGCACCGTCAGATACAGACCTATAAGCTTGCTACCTATGCTATCAAAAGTCTTTGAACGCATCATTCTGCAGAGGTTTAACGAGTTCTATGTAGCAAACAATCTCGTTCATGATGAGCAATTTGGCTTTCGCCTAGGTCGCTCCTGCCAACTTCAGATCTGGAGGCTTGTTGCAGATCTAAACACTCCTCTTAACTGTGCTAAGTATGGTGGTCTTCTCTTTACGGATGTCCAAAAAGCTTTTGATCAGGTTTGGCACAACAGCCTCACGTACAAGATGATTTCTTGTGGTTTTTCGGACGAACTGATTACCTTGATTACTTCCTTTCTGTCAAACAGGACATTTTGTGTCAAGGTTGGCTGCTCCATGTCAAGAGAGGGATCTACTAGGAAAAGTAAGTTTTCTCTGTATGTTCCAGTATTTTTTGCAAGGGAGAAGGTCCAATGGTCCAGTGTCCGGATTGAGGAGAGACAATTACAAAAAAGGTCAAATTTTGATCTACTTGTGCAAAGTTATTGAAACTTGGCACACATCTGAATCAGGCTCTAATTAGATTCTGTAACAAGTTTCATAACGATATTCAAATTTATATGTATGATATATGCAAAAATATGTAAAAATCTATGCTAATTTCGAATTTAAAATTAGTTTATAAACATTTACAAAACCAATATACTAAAATCGTTCAGTAAGGGGTCCATAGTGCTGTTTCTATCGATAAAATCGATAAAAAGTGAAATCATGACCGTTCTCCATCTATGCAACGACCCATTCAAGACTGCCACTCTCGAAGCTATTGAGATCTTTAAAGCTAAGATCTCCTCTCCAGAGCATCTCCTCCATTGCCAAACCGTTTTTGACATTTATTCAATTTTAAATTCTTTATCCGATATCTTGTAATTTTTCAAATTTGTATATTCACTTTCCTTTCCATTTTTTATTGATACCTTAGTTTACGTTAACTCCGGATGAGTCTTCTTCTAGGTCCGCGTTTTCAATTTTGTTTGTGTTATGACATCACTTTTTCCTTTATATTTCAACTAGCAAAGGTACCCGGCGTTGCCCGGGATAATTACACTTGGATGTAAACAGAACAATCTCAAAAAATTAAATTAAATTTTGCAATATCTTAAAAATAAACACATGAAAATGCTTAGAATTAATACAGTAAAAATTCTTAATGAAAATTCGAAAAAAATAATTTTTAAAGGCTCACAATGGCTGGACCTCCAAGGATGCCACTGCTATTTTAAATAATTTCTTACTCACGTAATCTTACCTCAGATGTATACTTAGTGTTGTTGCAATTTCCACTCTTCTCTCGATGTGTTGAAGCAAAATTTGGCCATTCATCACTTTGTGCAGTCTAGCGGTCGCGGATTCTTCTATTTACTTGCTTCCCATTTGCTCAATACATCACGGAGTTAAAGGAGTGCTTCCTCTCTCGTCTTTCCACTCTTTCTCAATAGTCTGCTAACTCTCCATTGTCTCCATTTACTGATCATTTTTAAAGATTTTCAAGAAATTGTTAAGTACTAAGAACTCTCTTTTCTAAGAAAAGCCTGAATAACAGGCATTCTATGCATTGTTACAAATTGAAACTTATCCATATTGCATTGTTATAATTCTTGGAAAGGACTGCTTTATCATTGCATCATCATTTTGAGCTCATTGTTATTGGTGAATTGCGTGTTGAAACCATTGTTGATACCTATTGTTGCACAAACTTTTATTTGCATTGTTGGTCATGAGATATATATTGTTGGTCCGTGCAGAGTGTTTGTGAATTGCGTGTTGATACCATTGTTGCAAAAACTTTGTCTTGCATTGTTGGTCATGCGATATTTCTCATTAATATGCCCTGCTATAACCATGAATATCGATTTTTTATCAATAATTATTATTTTTTCGAAATCTGAAGTAGACAGTGACCTTCCTCATGCTTTGAAGGTCATGTATGCGAAATTTCATCAAGATCGGAATAAAACTGTAGATTTGTATAAAAAACGTACAGACCCACCCACAGACAGACCCACAAACATCCTTCTTTATATATATAGAAGATTAATTCTCCTCTCAAGATTTCCTTATATTTTTCACTGTTATTGGTTCCTTATCCAACCATTCTCCTTTCAATGTCGCCACTGTACACTTTATATTATTTACTATTTGTTATTTCTTCATCCAATCATGTTCTCATTCTGTACCATATTTTCTGTATATAAAGGCTTATGTCCTCTTGTGTGTATCCTTGATATAGCCGGGAATAAATGGCGAAACTAGTCGGAAACTCTGTTCTCCCTTTGTTGTGTTGTAAAGTCTCTACCAATTTTATCAATATACTAAAATTGAAGAAAGACATCAGTATTCATGTTTTAGTACGTAACAGAGAGAAAATTAAAATATTCTTGTCTGAAAATGTGAAAAAAAAATCAAAATACAGTGTTGTGCATTTTTTCAAAAAATTTGCTCTCGATAACTATTTTATAATTAAAAAAAATTAACTGTGACTTTATTCATAATTTTCTCTCTGTCATTCACTTTTAATATATTTTCTTTTTAAGTAAAAAAAATTCATTAGGATCTGACAGGCAGTTGTTTTGGAAAATCAAAACAAAAATTCGATGCAGGCAAAAAAACAAAAGCTGAGAAAAACACAAACGAAAAATGCCTATTTTATACAAAAACATTATCACCATGGAAGAGAAAACTTTTTTTCACATATTTCAAATGATATTTTGCAATATTTGATCCTGGATATAGTTTACCAACATACCAAGGCATCATTTTATGACAAAAAAATTTTTGATTTATTTGATGAATATTGCGTTTTTTGATGGTTGTCTCCCCTTAAGCAAAGAGTCGTCCTGGTTTTTCATGATTTCCCAGGATTCCAAAAAATTGAGTCTTCTGGGTTCAACAACCACCTGCAGGAGTATTGGAGTTTATGAATATTAAAATCATGTCCAGTTTGTAAAATATGGTCAGCCATTGCCGACCTGTTAGGCCTTGGTTTCCAATCTTCGACGGGTCTTGCCTATGTATTTCTTGTGGCATGTTCCACAGGGAAGAAGGTATATCCTGGACCTTTCATGTGGTGGTTTACGATCTTTGGGACCTACCAGCAGCCACTTCTTAGAAAGTTCGCCATTAAAAGTTAACTTAAGATCAAATTTTTTAAAAATCTTTTCCCATCCCCTGAACAAAGGGCGATTGTACGGGAGACTAAAAAAATTAGCGTCTGTTTTGTCCGTTTACAGTTGCATAGTCTGGAGACCCTCCCCTAAAATAGTTGCTTTTTGAAAAGTTTGTCGATGGTGTGTATTGCAAAGCCGTTTTTTTGTGACGCATCCTTGACCTTCTTGAATTCTTCCATCCTCTTCTCACTGCTTAGTGGTATGTCTATATCTTGAACGGTTAGAATGTAGGCCGCTATCTTATGTCCGTAGCAGTGGTTAGAATCATGTCTTATATAAAACGGAGTGTAATTCGACTTCCTGTAAAGGTCAAAGGTAAGCTCGCCTTCCTCTTTGTAAACCAGTATATCCAGGAATGGCAAAGATCTTCCCTGTTCTCTCTCCACCGTAAATTTAATGGTGGGACTCAATTTATTGAGTCTGTCATGGAGTAGGTCTGTTTCATCAATTTTGCAAATGGCGAAAATATCATCCACATACCTACACTAGACCTCCGGGAAGTAATCAAAACTGTCATGGGCCTTGCTATCGAGATGATGAAGGTAAAAGTTAGCAAGAAAAGAGCTTAAGCAACTGCCCATTATTGTTCCATTTTAAAAACAGTTGTCAGATTGACAGTGGTTATTGAAACTCACTAACCTACAAAGTAGTAGGATGTCTCTCATCATACCCAACAATACATCTTTATGGTGTAGGACCTCCTCGAGAATAGATAATGTCTCATTGATAGGGATACTTGGAAACATTGCCGTTACATCGAACAAAACCAATATGTTATGCTCAGGAATTGTGACGTTGGTGAGTTTTTTTAGTCAATTCTATACTATTTTTAATCGAGTAATTCTGTCCTGGTAAAACAAGTTGTTTGAAAAAGTTATTCAGTACCCTAGCTATGATGCTTGTGGGTGAATTAATGTTGTCCACAATGGGATGCATCTTATTTCCGGTTTTGTGTGTCTTTGGAAGGTAGGATAGACGGCCTTTATTTAACGTGTTTGTCTCTCTCTTGTTTAGGAGGATAATGGACTTATTGACTACATTGAATTCATTATGTAGGGGTTGGTGGTATAGGGTTTTTTTTTCACGTTTTTGTCTTATATTATTCAGTGGACAAATAATTATTCATTATTATGTTACATCCGATCGAACTAGACAATAATCTGCATAAAACACATGTTGCTAACCAACACAAAAACCTTGTTAAAACTAACAGTATAATCAATGAACTGAATAATGTTAGACAATGAAGGCCTCAAATTCGCGATAAGCAACAACCATGAAGACCTCCAAACGATAATAAGTAACATATGCAGAGGATCCCAATTTCTCACCCCCTCCCAGAACAAAGACGTCCAAACAATATGTAAGATACAACTTACAAAGAATCTAACCAGACAAGACCTATTGTAAAACCAAACCAGAAATTTAGAAATTGTAAAACTTACCAAAAAAACTAAATAAAAAGACTTATTTTCTAAAAGATGATAAAAGCATCGATAAAGAGCATCGAGGAAACTGTAATGAACTACACCACGGATGTTCCACCAAACTCTAACCGTGAGCTTCCTAGGGTACAATGGGGGTTAGGTAACTGTCGCGGGGGTTCATCAGCATCCAGCCGTGCTGACCGTTTCCTATTACCATATAGTAGCCAGTTCTCGTCGCAGGTGACAGTGCGATCAAGAATCCCCACTTCTTCATGGGGCAAAAGCAATTCCGCACACACCTCCAACCGACGCTCTTCTTGGTTTTCCGTAAGTTCCTGTGGGACCCATTTGTCCTGGTTTTTCACCTTGCCGATGGTCCTAAGGTGTCTATTGACAATCGACGCTAATACAGCAGGATCCCCTGTAAGGACCCGAACAGCTGTTGACGGATCCTCCTCCACGAATCGCTTCAGATCAGCGTTATTCAACGCGTTGGGCGGTCTGCCGCGTGGCTCAGTTGCCAGGTCCGTCACTCCCGCCCGGAATTTTCAAAACCAACGTTGGACAGTACGTTCGTTTATGGGGCCTACACCAAATACCTTATTGATGTTTCAAGAGGCGTTGGATGCAGTGTGATTCAACTTAAACTCGTAATGCATTATCACACGTAATTTGTATGAAGTCATGATTATCTTCGCTTGGGTTCAAAGCCTATTAAATATCATCGCAGACATGCAAACTTCAGGCAGCTGGTCGCTGATAGGTTTATCTCTGGGAATGTACCACATTGTTAGGGATACTTGCTACTAAACGTGGAAACCGTGCTGAAGCGCGGAACCCACCTAGACATCCGACATTTGATATGCAAAGACCTGATATTATACGAAGGTTGGGGCATAAGTCATGGCAACTATTTTTTTTCTTGTAGATATATGAACGGATCACAAACGTATATGTGTCGTGTGGAAGTTCTGCAGGCATAGTGTGTATGCAGAACAACAGATGGCTCTGTGATAGCTTGTAGTAGCGCAGCGAGGGTTGTGAAATTAGTCAGTTGGTGAGTGTCGTGCGAGATGGAAGTAACCCATGTTGAGCAGCGCGCTTACATCAAAATAGTCGTTCCCCGAGGGAGAAATGCGATGGAATGTCACAGTGAATTAGTGGAAGCCCTTGGGAATAATGCCCTACCATACTGTACAAGTAGCACGATGAGTAGGAAAGTTTCAGCAAGGACGTGTGTCAACCAGTGATGAGCAACGTTCGGGACGACCGGTCGTGAGGCTGATGGTATTCAGCGCCTCCCACATCGTTGGCAGCGTGTGGTGACAGTAGCAGGGGACTACTTTCAGGGTCTTTAGGCCAGGTTTGTCATGTCAACTGTATGTGTACTGTGTTGTCATTCTTTTGCACCGTGAAGGCCATATTGCCCTGTATACTACCGTAATAAATTAGTGTATTACGATATTTCATTGCTATTCATTGTCCACAGATATGGTTAACAGCTTTTCTTTTCGTCTGTATATGTCACATTTTCCAACCGGACTGATATCTTCAAGAAAAAAAATAGTTGCCATGACTTTGGCCCCAATCATCGTATTTAGTTTCTTCAACTTTGTAGATGCATAATCTTCTTATTCTCATATATATCGTGTGTTTCAAAAGTTCCCGAACTGCCCCTTCTGTATGTAGGGAAAGCCTAACCTATGACAGCAGGAGTAATGTTCGGCCAACCAATAAAATAAACCATGTGCTGCAATAAATTACACAAAATCAGTTTTACATAGTGGCAAAGTTTCTCAAATGTGTTTTTTTTATTTTTACATTCCCAAACAAAACGGTACATGTAGGTTACACCATTTACTCAAAGTGTTCACCGTTCGCCTCTTGGCAATACGCTAGTCGGTGTTCAAATGCACTGCGGGCATTGATTAGGATTGCCTGAGGAATATTTGCCATCACCTGCCTTATTCTTTCCTCCAGTTCATTGATGCTTGCAGGGCGTGTCTCGAATAACCTGTGCTTAACATTGCCCTATAAGAAAAACTCAAGCGGGGAAAGATCCAGGGATCGAGGCAGCCACTCAATGCTCCCCCTTCTTCCGTCGAGCGGCCAGAGAATACTTCGTCCAGATACTGGTGTACAGAGACGGCGTAATGGGGTGGAGGCCCATCCTTTTGGAACCAGAAATCGTTTTCGTTTGCTGCCTTGGCAACAGCTGGACCAACCTCGTCTTCTAACAGTTGAAGGTATTTGGGACCATCTAGTGTTCCGTCAAGGAAAAAGGGGCCTATGAGATTAGTACCTATAATACCTGCTCAGACGTTTACTTTCTGAGGACGCTGGGTGTGGGCTTCGCCTATCCAATGTGGATTGCAGTCGGACCAGTAACGGAAGTTGTAGTGATTTAACTCCTCATGCGAAGTGAACGTGCATTCGTCGGTGAAGCAAATACGACAGGATAGCGTATCAACTGCATGGTATCTGTTCATCAATATCTCGCAAAATTGCACCGGATGATCCTCACCATCTGTCATTTCTTAATGGAATTGCATCTTGAACGGGTGTAACTTCAAACCATGCAAAATGCGCCACGAGTGGCTGATTCGAAGAGCATGTGCAACAGCATGCGTCGATTGTATGCTACAAGCCCCAATTGTTGCTACAACGGCCGCCTTTTGTTGCTGGCCTGTACCTGTACATGGTAGACCTTGCTGTTGTCTCTCCACAACATTTCCTGTCTCTCGAAATCGTTTCATCAGAGTCGAAAGAGTACTTGTTGAAGGCTTTTTGCGATCAGGATCTCGTGCATGAAATTCGTCAGCGGCATTGTGCAACGTCAAATCCCCTCTTCCATCAAATCCCCTCTCTGCTCATTCTTGCTTACTGTATTTCATTTGTTTGTTTTCACGCAATAAACGCTTTTTAACATGTTACTGTAATGGTATAAGCTTAATACCATATACCGTAGGTTTTATAAATAAAACTTCAAGTATTTTTTTCACCTATTATTTCAGACTAATATTCGAGTATTTGCATTTATGTAAAATAAATAGCGGGATTCATAACGACTGAGAGCATCTATTAATTGAAAAAAAAGAGGTTGAGAGACAGTGGCTCCTGTCTACCAGCTTTTCAGCATACCTGCACAACAGTACATTGTGCCGGGAAAGTCATTTCCTGCGTTCGGGAACTTTTGAAACACGGTATTTAACGATGGTCATTAGAAGTGTTAATGTGTTTTTTTTCTTCCATTAGTTTGTACGAAGCCCTCACCCTACTCATGGTGGGCTATGGACCGATCCCAGTTCAGCTAACAAGGGAACCGTCCAGACATGTAATTACGGATTTGGTTGAAATTTTAGGTCAATCTACAACATTAATATACCTTCTGTGTAAAAGGATTTGATTCATTGACCTTTCGTTTCGAAGAAAAACAATAAAATGTTTTACTGTTATTATTGTAATGCCAGAAAAGCCAAGTGGGAAGAAAGGTATACCACTTAACACTGGTGGCGCAATGGATAACGTCAGATTCTGAGGATTTACTAGTCCGGGTTCGCTTCCTGTAATACTGTCGTTAACCATTATGCCAGCTAGTGAGTATGAACTTTCTTCCCACTATGCCGGCATTTTCTTTAAGAGAAATTGAATAAAAGTTTTCAGTGCATAACAAGTAGAATTAACGTGTTTCTTAATCTCTTGTACTAAGGGTTATTCAAAGTCAATGTTAATAGAGAATGGGGCGGAACAACTTTAACAATCGTCCATCCAAATAAAGTCACTATCTTGGGGGTCACTATTCGATTCTCACAATCAAAGGGGGTCATTGCTTGCGTTATTAAAATAGAAACGATAAGAAGATCTTGTCAACAGTAGAAAAGAATTATCATCGTCGCAAATATACACGTTAATCATTGTTTTCAAGAATTTTACCTGAGGTTTAGGGATTTGTCAAACATTATGTCCGATCAATTTTTGCGGAGCAAGACAGCCACAGCGAAAAGAGATGATCAGACGACGATGTCAGCAAAAGTCAAGGCACAGAGAGCGTGGTTAGTAAAAGGACGGGCGGAGAAATCGCGCTACACTTTCCCTCCTCCTAGGAGTATTCTTCGACGACTCCAAAAGTTCGAGAAGGAAGATACTCTTTGTCCATTCGCCATGCATAATCGAATCAATAATCAGCTCATTAGCAGGGCGAATAAAAAGGGCAGACAAGCACGCAATCGTGGCAGAGAGTTTCTAAAAAGTCAGAAACTGGAGACCGAATCCCGAGGCCGATCCGAGACGAGTAGAGGGGAAAGATTGTTCCGACGCTGACCTTCCTCTGGCCGAAAGGTTAACGAACCGAACCCAGCACAGCCACCTTTCTTCAGGACAAAACGAAGAGGACGGGTCAGATATTGAGGGAACAAGCAGGTTTATGAAGAGAGACAATGGAGACGTTCTTCGGCTCAAGATACGATAGGCTCAAGCCAGGCAGGCAAGGAAGGGCTTTAGAGATGGCGAAAAGACGTCGCCTGAATCGCCGGAAAATCTCAAT
Source organism: Rhysida immarginata (assembly GCA_023313115.1). NCBI lineage: Eukaryota > Metazoa > Arthropoda > Chilopoda > Scolopendromorpha > Scolopendridae > Rhysida > Rhysida immarginata. The sequence goes on along the minus strand of JAHWFO010043039.1, from coordinate 12,699 downwards.
CCCGACGAAATACTCCCCCAAATAAGGACTCTATATTTATTCGCGGTAATCATCGCCAGTCGATATCGAATTGTCGCTGGAACAAGGATCCACAGACGAGTAGAAGTCATAGTGAATTAGATAGTGATGAGACAAATGATTTAAAGACTTATGGTGCTGGTGGTAGCAAGCTCGAACAGTGCGAGGCAAGTTCCCTGAACCCTAGACGAGCCAGAGAAGGAGGAGGTTTGCCAAACGCTGGAAGACGCCGAGCAATTGGAAGTCCCCCTTGACGAGGCCGATGGAAGGGAGATAATTGTCGAGACGGTCGCAGGAGCCAGGATACCAATACCAAGCTCATCAGTGATGTTCCGACATCCCTGATCAACGAGGAGAATCAGGAGGGAGGACGGAATATGCCATATCGTTCGCCTACAGACGAGACTTTCAACAAGAGGCAGGCAAACAAGGAAAAGCAGACATCGCTGCAATTTCAATCTAGGCAGAGTGCAGAGCGAGCAGGATCAATTGGACAAACGCATCGAGCAAGTCGCGACCGTGCTGAGAACTCACGCCGCGTGTCGCGCTTGGCTTCGTCAGAGGTCCTGTCTTGCAAGTGAGCCTAAATTTAGATAATAGAATTATTTTGTGAATCTTTCTATTGAACTTAACTGGAGTTATATATAGCCTGCGTTGATTGGATTAATTAATGATAGCTAGCTTAATAGACATTAAGAAACTCGTCAACGACCCGTGGATCTTTTACAGGGTTGACATAGAAAATTTAATACCTATATTTTTTATATATCATTTCTAGATTCCACATTCATACTCCAAAACCCGATTGGGTCGCCGTGCTCGAGGGGAGCTACGGCCATATCTTTAACCGGGACATTTGCGTTTTGGACAGAAGTCAGCGGCTACCCACCTGGACGGTCAAGCCAAGATCCAAGGTGGTTCCACGCAGACCCGTGAAACGTGATTGTATCAAACCCGTAAAGGGAGAAGACGACATTGTATCAATTCAAATTTCAACTTCCCTAGTATTCTAAAAATTTCAATTGTATTTCCATTTTAAGATTCCATTAAAACCGTATACAACTTTCAATACTCGCCTTTCTCTCTCTCTGTTTACGACGTATGCTAGCCTCTGGGGAGGTAGGGGGTTTTCAAGGTCATGGCCGCCTCAGCATATTGATAGTCGTGACACATTAAATGTTTTCTTTCAGAAATTCAGCTTAATTTATCGATAGATGGTGGATTTCCTGTTTTCTTTTTTCTTTTTTTTTAAAGCAACAGTTTCTTTGTCTCTAAATTAACGGCTATTGGCGTTTCTTAGTTCTATCAGAATCATAAACAATTAAGTCGAAATACCCTGAATATTCCACTTCCCAAATGTAAAGAGGTCCGTTATCGAAAAGAAAAGTTGAGGGATCAGATGACTATCACGTACTGAGGGTTATCTAATTCCTTATCAAGCCTTTCATACGAACGGGAATTGGGCATATTAGTAAGGGAGGGAATGTGCGTCAGAAACTCCCTTTCCCGCTTTCTACGATTAACACATGCCGAGAAAAGTGACTCGGTTCCATGGAAGACATCTAGGCAGGTTAGTGATATGTCTTCTAATACGAAAATCTTATTTTTCATTCGTTTAATTTTTTGTTACTGAGTTTCTTTTATTCTTTTATTCTATTTTAATTCACTTTTTATATTTTCTCTCAGGTTTTAGGGGGAGATGTTTAATCAACCACTGCTGATCTTAATTCGCGTATTTTATAACGGGGCCTTAAATCTTTGACGGTCCAAGGGTCCCGATCGAAAATAAGGTAGTAAACTAGAGGTTTTACCATGTCTTCGAGATGGATTCCTCCGAATTTTTTTATTCGTCAAACTGGTTCAGATCCTTCGAGAATTCATCCTATTGCGGATACTACAACTGTTTCCGGGGGTAAGTAGAAGATATGGGGGAGGGGGGGGGGGCCAGAAGACCTCCGCACGTCGTCGTGCAGGCAATTGGTCCGGACATCTTCTTTAATTCAAACCTCGCTGGTCTGCTTGCCATTCATCGATTGGAATTCCGGTAATCGTCCTTCGTCGGGGCTAGGAGTGTTCTGATGGTGCCGGATTCCGTTGATCCAGGTTAATTCGTGCAAACGTTTATCATGCGGCTGATGATTGTCGTGGAATTATATAACAAGCAGAGATTTCGATACGGGTAGCGTGACTAAAAATCAAGAAAGTTCGAAATATTTAAACATTAAAAGGCGCTTTATTTTTCTTGACTTACTTGTGATTTTTATCATAGAAAACGGGAAAATATTTCCTACTCGGTGAATTTTAACTAATGAAATTTTTCATAGGAATTAAATTAACGCAAGCCCAAATTAATGTTTCTTTCACATCATCTCTTTTCTTGCTCGAGGACGTCATCGAGCAGCGCAACTTTTACCACACTCCATCATCCATATCAGACAGTCAGTAAAGATAGAAACGTTTTTCCCCCATTCCTTTTTATAAGCTTTTATTAACTTTGCTGTGTTAGTTGTTTAGGTCAAATCTTGTAATCAATAATAAATCAACTTTCCGACAAGCTAGGGAGCTGCAATTTGACACACTTATGCAGAATCGATGACAATTTATGATAAAGAAAAAATTTTCAAATCGGTTCATTGGTTCGTGTTCTAATGGTACTAACTCATTACTACGAATTGATTGTTGTAACAATTGGACATTTCGTTATGGCGAGAGTAAATGTGTCTATTGTTTATTGTTGCAAAATTAAGCTGTATTGTTGCCACTAAATAAAACATTATAAAAGCTTGGTTTGATAAAACCTTTTTCCTCTTAACTTGTTTTACAATCCTATTTGTTTATCAAGTAGCACGATTCGTTGTCCGGAGTGTACATTGTTTTAATCTCAAATCATAACAATCGCAGAACACACCATTTTCACTTCAACACAATTCGGATGTTTTAGACCATGTGTTGTTTCTTTTGCATCGTCAATAGCACGTATGTATACAATAGTCAATCATTTCACCATTGATGAGCATATAAACGATTGAGATAAATAAATTACAGTACTTTTTAGATAATTTCTCCAGGAAAAATTAGAGTACCACCACCTTTTTTTTATAGCAACCAAGGATCAAAGCAACAACGAACGGTACCCAGTTCGTTATATTTATTTATTTTTTTGACATCTCGAGCTAATGGCAAAGTCACAATATACAAGTCAAAAGGAGTAAATTTGAATTCCTTTTAATTCGTGTCTTTAGTTGGGGGGAGGAGAAAGGATGATATGGTAGGGAAAAGGATATTATTTACGAACTCAAAACTCGTAGTGGATATTTACGTATTCTTACCTGTAGAAAAAAATAAACGGAATCACATGTCTCTGTACGAAAGCCCTGAGATGTGTGTCCGGATAAATGGCATTAAGTCAAGACCGTTCACCGTGGGTGTTGGACTCCGCCAAGGGTGCGTACTGTCGCCCATCTTGTTCATTATCTTTATGGACTGGATAGACAGGGGCAGCCGAGGCGATGAGCGTGTTTGTGTGGGCGACTGCCTGGTGGAGAGGTTGCTCTTTGCGGACGACCTTGTCCTGCTTGGGTCTTCTCGCACGAACCTTCAGCATGCACTAGACCGGTTTGCAGCCAAATGTGAAGAAGCTGGGATGAAGATCAGTGTGGCTAAAACCGAAGTTCTGGTTCTTTCAAGACAGCCTGCTCAGTGTGCTCTCCATGTTAGGGGAGCCTCATTGAGACAGGTGGAGAAGTTCAAGTATCTCGGGATTGCATTCACGAGTGATGGACGGCAGGAGAAAGAATTGGATGCTCGGATCGGTGCAGCAAGCTGTGTCAGACGTGAACTGTGGCGATCCGTGGTAACGAAACGAGAGCTGGGTAACAAAGCCAAGCTCTCCGTCTTCAAATCTATCTTTGTCCCCATTCTCACCTATGGTCATGAGGCTTGGGTAATGACCGAAAGAGTGCGATCGCGGGTACAAGCGGCCGAAATGAGATTCCTTAGAGGTGTGGCAGGTGTTACCCTACTAGATAGAGTGTACAGCAGCACAATAAGGGAATCTTTAGGTGTTGAGCCGCTACTTCTCCGCATTGAGAGATCTCAGTTGCGCTGGTATGGCCACGTGATACGGATGCCGCAATCTAGTCTTCCTAGGCAGTTGTTATTTTCCAAGCCGGTGGGTAAGAGACCAAGGGGTCGGCCTAGAACCAGGTGGCTAGACTACATGGAGAATCTGGGTTCGAGTCGCTTGGGTATTACCAGGGAGGACATGCGCCTGATGGCGGAAGATCGCGATCGCTGGAGATCCTCCATAGGGCTGCTGCCCCCGCGACCCTAACGGATAAGCGGGTTTGAAAAGTAAGTAAGTAAGTAATGTCCGTTAGTTATCGGACTAGATTTGTTGCACTTTGGGGATGGTACGCTGAATTTTCAAAGGATAAGACACCCTATAGACCACGAAAAACAGGAGGAAACCCCCTATTTTCCTCTTGCAAGCTGAACGGGCGCCACGCACATTCGGCAACTCTGTGGGCGGGGCTTCACCTATGAACGTCATTTTCACAGGCTATGTACAGTCAACCGCTGACAACGAGACCCCTGAAGCGGCCAGTCTACTGATGAAAATGGGTAAGGAGACTGGGAGGGACGTTGGATGTTCAACGTTTATGTGAAGTGAGTCAGAAAGAAACAATTCCTCTTTCTCCCCCTTCTCACCCATTTTCATCAATGGACTGGCCGCTCCAGGGGTCTCGTTGTCAACGGTTGACTGTAGTAGAAATAGCTTGACTCCGACGTTCAAAACGGTTGCCTAATAACTGATCACTAGGAAAATAAGAGCTTCCAGAGAATCTTAGTCGGGAAAATACTGATATGTTTCTTAAATAAATACAAAAATACGATCTGATATTACGAGGTCTGTTCAAAAAATACGTAGACTGACGTCATAAAACAAAATATACTTTATTCAGAAGTTACACATCTGGGTCCCCTTCAAAGTACTCTCCTCCCCGATGCATACACTTATCCCAACGGTGTTTCCACTTTTGGAAACAGTCCTGGAACGCTTCTTTTGTGATGTCCTTCAGCGCCTTCGTCGCATTTGCCTTTATGTCGGGAATCGTCTCAAATCTCCTTCCTTTCAAAGGTCTTTTGAGATTGGGAAACCAGAAGAAGTCACAAGGAGCGAGGTCAGGTGAGTAGGGTGGGTGAGGAAGAACAGTGATCGAGTGTTCGGCCAAAAACTCTCGAGTTCTGAGGGGTGAATGGGCTGGAGCGTTGTCGTGATGAAACAACCAGTCACCTCTCGTCCACATTTCTGGCCTTTTCCACTCGTCCAGTGGCAGTTTTTCCGAGTTTAACACAAAATTTCACAGCAACTCTTTGCTCATTCAAGTCACTCATTCTAAAAATCCGCCAAACGAAAAAAAACACACTTCACAAACAACCACGTAGCTAATCAACCAATACTGATATTTGCAATCAAAAAACTGCCTTGTAATCAGCGGATCTGTCAGAAGATGGCGACACCAAGCGATTTTGATTGGGACCAACAGGGCCCGCGCAATTCAAACAGTCTACGTATTTTTTGAACAGACCTCGTATATCTCAATTCATCCTAATATATTTTGGTTCTAATTTTGGTCTAAGTTAACATTATTGATAGGAGATGGCGCAACCAGAAAATTCTTATAGCAACTGAAGATAAGTTAATCGTAGCCACCGATAAGAATTCTTATAGTAGCTCTCTTTCGGTGGCTACGGTTAAATACAAAGTTAAATTAAGAGACAGGTTATTTGGGTTTTATTAGTTTTAAGTTATCATTATTTCGAAAAATAAAGTCTTCAGAAACACAAAAGAAAAAACAGTCCAGCAAGTAGGATCATTAAAGTTCGGGCATTTGAGAGCAATGATTCCACTACGTTTGGTCAACTTACCATGAACAAAGTTAGCCAAACGTAGTATTTCTTAAATACTGTGTGCAGGTAAGTGACCGTGCCATCGTTTTTTTGTAAGTGACCTTGTGATTTTAACGATTTTAATAAAAATGATTTTTATATTTTACTGTATTTGTCATGACAGGAGAATAAATTACAGATTAGAATGCATAAAATAATTAGAAGAACATATCTCTATTACTTAAGAAAAAGCATTGGCACTCTCCGTTGAGAGGTTGGGTTATTTGGTAGAAGGTCGAAAAAAAAAATTTTTGGACGAATAAAAGAAAAACTTGAAGCTAGCAAAAAATGAGAATTGATATACATTATAAAAACAAATGAGCCGGGAGATCACTGGTTATCTCAAGTTACTTTGCAACATTGGTACATACACAAATATGAAATATGAAATACATTAGAAAACATAATAGAACAAACATATTTACAGAGAGCACAAAATTTGAATATATTTAAAATTGTAACATAAAAGGGAAAAACTTGAACAAGATTAAGCAGTGCTAAAAGATATAAAAATGCAAACAAAATCAAAATCCGTGTGACAACTAAAAAAATAGTTTGGACGAAATGAAGAAACAGATAACAGTATAAGATTATTTAAATGCAACCAAGTATGCAGAGTAAAGAAAAAAATTCATTATTAAGTTTTTTAATTGTAAATTGGTTTTTACGTAAGCTTACATATGTTTGGTATTTTATTTTATTTATTTATTTATTTTTATTATTATTGTATATTTTCATTTTTACTTTTTACATCTTGCATTTACTGTTTATTTATTATAAGTATTATTTACAATATTAAAGAAACATAAAATAATTGTTCAAAAAAAAGTCACCGAAAAAGGAATCGAACCTTGCTACACAGATGATAGTCAAAAGCGTTAACCGCTTTCCTATCGGAAACCTCCATAAACGGGTCTTTCTGATCCTTTCGGAAACCCGACCTGTTTACATTTGGATTTACAGTTTCCTGCACACTTATTGGCAAACGTTCACGATTTTCACCGAAAGTCACCCAAATAGGTGGATTTACAGTTTCTTGCACATTTTTGCCAAACGTTCATGATTTTCACCACCTCTTCTTGAATGGTTTTGATCATGATAGAACTAAGAAACGCCGATAGCCATTAATTTACAGACCAAAAAATACAGGAAAAAAAGGGAAACTTAATATACAGTGTGATTCAGAATTCATTCTACAAACTTTTTGGGGTGATAGGTAGTGCTAACAGAAACAATGTTTTCCTATGCCATTTTTGCCGTTAAGCCCTCCCGTGGGAGATGAACGCCACTAAAGGTGGGGTTGCTGCCTCTAGAGGGTGGCTATCTGAACATCACAAGCTTCTTCATACTGAAGGATAATTGCGTGTTGTACATTAAAATTTAAGGGAGAATACAGTATTAGAATTATGTTTACAATACTAGACAAACAAAAGCACATTGGTCTCCAATATTTTGTAATTCACATAATTTTATTGCACCCAAATATCATTACTGAGAAATGGCGATCTTAAGCATTTACAATACAGTCTTGTGCACTCTGTACCCTACACACAACATAGCACAATGGACAATATGGTGCTGCACATTTCATCGGAAATTGGCTTACAGCAAGTGTTTCAAGTGTTGACCCTGTTGTTCCACGCACATAGGACAGTATAGAAGCATTGATCTCCGAACATTTGCAAGCACATTAGGTTCATCGCTTGTGACTCCTGCAGCAACTGTGGTCCTTAATTCTAATTGTTACGAACTAATTTTTTTTATTCAATTTCTCTCAATGAGGTAAATGTCATTCTATTCATGATATTGATAAAAACCTATTCTATACGTAATTTTTCGTGGTGCTCTAATTTTGTGATTATTTTCTGATTATTGTAATTTGATATTCACCTAACAGGTTTTTTTTTTCTTTTTCATTGGCCTCAGGGCGAGAACGAACTCGAAGGCTTGCTGACATCTGCTCTTAATGAAAGCATACCGCTCGCCAATCTTAAGAGGGTCCAATTCAAATCAGCGTGACTCATTTCGCTACCCTGAGTCTGTTAAGTGCAATTTGATAAGTTTAAAATAGAAATTCGTGGTGTTGTTATGTAGTCAGTTGCGTCTCCAACCCATAGGGTCGCACCAAGTATTTTTTCTTCTACTCCACTTCAAATAAATCGATTGCTACAAATCCCTCTCCACTAAACAAGGACAATATTATCGACTTCTAGATAGACTAGGCTGGAGATTGTCATTTACATACCTGACAATTCCGGCGAATGATTTGTCACACATGTATCACAGGAACTTATCATTTTCGGCGCAGGCAGTCTCACAGGTTTTCTTATAAGTAGGCCATACTCTTTTAGAAAATTATCTACTCTCGTCTTGATCATCTTCTCCCATTCTCTTGTTAGCTCCTCCAAACGGTTGAAGTCTGCGAATTCCGGCCTTTTTATTTTGTTTTTAATTTTATTCTTAGATTATCCATGAAAACTTCAATAGCTCATGATTCTGAAATGAGTGACTTAATTGTCGGTTGACTCGATGCATCTCGAATATAAAATGACTGACTGTCTCGGATGTTTGTTGTCTTTGATTCAAATGTTTCCTTTTTTTTCTCTCTAGTATCTCTATTCCCTTTACCGAATCAGGTTTAAGAATCCTTTAATGGTTTCCCAGCGGGGTAATTCCCGTATTTTTGTTGCCTCGCATGGGCCAATTCTTCCGGCAGTAATAATATGAATACTCTTGGGTGAATCTCACGATGGATTTCCCCCATCACGTCTTCGTTTCCAAATTCATTAGGTAGCAATTTATGTCTTCAGGTAGTTCGCATCTGCGCAAGTCTAACATGTCCTAATCGGTCGATTCAGTTGTGTCAATACATGATGTTGCTTTTCTAGAGTGCTATTCACCCCAACAATCAACATATGACTCATTCCTAATAAGAATTTTACGACGGGACACTCTAGAAAATTGCCCAGGTAAAAAGTCCTTCAAATCTGTATTTCAGGGGTGATCACCAGAGATATCTTTAAAGATTTGCTTCGTCGCGGAGACGTATTGACCGGTACACATGGTCTCCGCCGCGTTTCTGTTGCAATCTGTTTCCTGTTGCAAGAATAACAGCTTCTTCACTCAAGAGCATAATCGGGCCTCGCTGTTGAATTATGGCTGCGATACTTTTATCTAGTTCGTCAATAATAGGTACGTTCTCCATGATGACTAGGATGAAGAAAATTCTAATAAATATTCGTTGGGACATAGACTATATATATATATATATATAAATGGATGTATGTATATATATTTGTGTCTTATAATATATTCTGAATACAACTATATATTTATAGTTGTATTCAGATCTTTGATGAAATTATGCACACTTGACCTTTGACCTTCAAAGCAAGGAGAAGAGCACTGTCTACCTGACATTTCTCGAAAAAAATTTTTTCGAAATTATTCAATGAAAATCTATATTCAGACGGCAGTGCCATCCTATGAGAGCATTTTAAAACGATATTTCATGCATGGTTTTAGTTTCAATTTTGTGTCGCCATCTATTGGGAGCATTTTAAAAATAGTGTTTTCGATTTTTAAGCCTGAATTTTTACTATTATTAAGTACTGAAAGGTGCTTTATGATAGAATATATGAATGAATATAAGGTCTCATGAATGAATATAACGTTAAATTAATGGTAGTCTAAACTATTTTAAATACACCTGGTTTAGTAGAAACATTATGGATCATTGGAACTTTGAATGCTAAGATATGGCATGTTATATATCAAACAACTTGGAGTGAAGTCTCATGAATGAACATAACGTCAAATTATTGATAGCCCGAGGACGCGGGTTCGACCCCGGCCGAGGACGACGAGGATTTTTTCAGGGGGAAAATCCTAAGATCACGCACTTCCTTCGGAAGGGAAGTAAAGCCGTTGGTCCCGTGTAGTCGTTTGCCGGCTGCACGTTAAAGAACCCTTGCGAGGCAAAATTTGCGGCCCCTATAATGCCGTCCTGAAATGACCATGGCAGTTGAAAAGGACGTTAATACCAAACAAACCAAACCAAACCAAATTATTGATAGTCGAAATAATACCAATGGTACCTGGTTTCGTGGAATCTTAATTTTTCATTGGAACTTTCAATGCTTAGATTTGGCATGTGATATATCTAACAACTTGGAATGATATGCAATGAATGATATAACGTAAAATTAATGATAGTCAGAATCGGTTCAAAGGCACCTGGTTTAATGGAACCATTATGGTTCATTGGATCTTTCAGAGCTAAGATATTTCATGTAATACAGGGTGTAACTAAAGATGTGTTACAAACTTTGGGGAATGATAGAACTGGTCAAAATAAGCATTTTTTGTTCTATGAACATTGGTCCACAACTGCATCGTTTAAGAGTTATAGCCACTGTTCAAAATGACGTCTTCAGCATCAATGCAGGCTTATGACACACCCCTTTCTGAATTATGGTATGGTCATGTAAATTTTTAAAGTAACATGACCACACCATCACATTACCATGCAAGCAGATCCTGCACACTAAAAAATCTAACGTGTGTGATCGCATCCGGATATGGACTACACCTTTAACGAGTGCACTGACATGTTGTTAGTGTACGGTGCTGCAGACGGTAATGGAAGGGCTGCTTGTCGTCTGTACAGACGGCAGTTTCCACAACGTCGTCAGCCAGCTCACACAATGTTTGCTCGGCTTGTGCGATGTCTACGAGCAACAGGAAGTGTAGCTGTGATGCGTGGAGAGCATGGTCGCGCTCGCACCCGTCGTACCGCTCAATTCGAAGAAGCTGTGCTTCGTAGAGTTCACGAAAGACCAACATGTAGTACCCGTGCGCTTGCACACATCATGAACACAGATCACATGTCTGTTTGGCGAGTTCTGCATGACCAACTGTTTCATCCGTTTCGTATGCAACGAGTGCAAGCATTTGGAGCTGCTGACTTTGCACCACGTATGGCATTCTGCAGATGGTTTCTTGCACGTTGTAGAGAGGAACCAGCATTCCCACAGCAGGTGCTGTTCACTGATGAAGCAACCTTCACCAGGGAAGGCATTTTCAACCACCAGAATATCCATGTTTGGGACCGTATCAACCCACATGCCATTTCGACAAGGCGCTTCCAGCAACGATTTTCTGTCAACGTGTGGGCTGGTATTGTTGGCAATCGCCTCATTGGGCCGTACATTCTCCCAGCTCGTATGAATGCACAAACCTACCTCGTCTTTCTCAGGAGGTGCTGCTGCCTGAACTGTTGGATGACATACCTCTTAACATCCGTCAAGTAATGTGGTTCCAACATGATGGTGCACCCCCACATTTCTCACAGCATGTCCGGGCCTTCCTCACTGATACGTTTGGCGATCGTTGGATTGGACGGGGTGGTCCAGTTACCTGGCCACCACGATCACCAGACCTAACACCATTGGATTTCTTTGTGTGGGACCACCTAAAGTCCCTGATGTACGAAACAATGGTTAATTTAGTGGAGGAACTCATCGCACGATTGGCTGTAGCAGCAGACAACATCAGGGACTCCCAGCAGATGCTGCAACGGGTGTCTTGCAACGTACAGCGACGAATGCAAGCCTGCATTGACGCTGAAGGGCGTCATTTTGAACAGTTGCTATAACTCTTAAACAATGCAGTTGTGGGCCAATGTTCATAGAACAAAAAATGCTTATTTTGACCAGTTCTATCATTCCCCAAAGTTTGTAACACACCTTTAGTTACACCCTGTATATCAAATAACTTGGAATAACGTGTCATGAATGAATATAACATAAAATTAATGATAGTCGAAATTGTTTCAAAGGCACCTGGTTTAGTGGAACCATATGATTCATTGGAACTTTCAATGCTATTAAAATATGCTATACTTATATTTAACAACTTTCAATGATGTGTAATTATGAATACCACGTAAAGTTTATGATAATTTAAAATGGTTCGAAGGTACGTGGTTTAATGGTGTCATTATGGTCTATTAGAAACTTTCAATGTTAACATAGACCAGTTGAAAAATATGGTTGAATTGTTTAGTTTAGCCATTCGGTATTTGGTTATGTCATTCCTTAATGGTTTATTAATTCTAATCTTTGTTGATGTGTTAATTTTAGCTGTACATTCACATTCAGATGAATCAAAACTTTTTCGAATTTGACCTCGAGGAACGAAAAAAGCTTTCAATTTAAATATAAAAAATCCATGTTCAAAATTCAAAAACATTTCTTTTAAAAAGTTCCCAATGGATGGCGTCTCCAAATACGGCCCTTTGACAAAATATAAAAATGAATTCTTTCTAAAAAATTTTAATCTTTCTTCATGTGTTCTTTTACTGGATATTACTCACAGAAATTGCAACATTTCATCAAAAAAAAGAGCCCGATCAACGCCGGGTAAAACAGCTAGTTCAAAATAAAACTTGTTGCGACCTTATGGGTTGGAGACCCAACAAACCGCATAAGAACACCAAGAATTTCTTCTATACACTTCCCAAATTAAACTTTACAGGTTCAGTGTAGTGACGTGAATCAGACAGAGTTACAAGCATCATATTGTAAAAATCAGAAAATAAAGATTTTCTGGACTAGATGTTTTCGAATGAGCAAGAGCGGGAAAGAAAAAAATCATAGATTTTGTCTTTCGTGAGAAGGGTTGGAGGAGATGGAAATGTAAAGAAACTGATTATGAAGAAGGTTTAGG
>JAHWFO010043038.1:0-22564 GCA_023313115.1 Rhysida immarginata | reverse complement strand
TGAGATGATCCAGAAACTGGAGCTTCTGGCGTCTACTGGCTTAGCAACACTACTTCCGATAATAGCGACGGAATACATTTTCTGCTGTCGTTGCTGGTCTTCTGGCTTCGTGGACACAACTGCTTGTCTCAAACTTTCTTCACTGAACTAACGAGCGGCTGCTGCTCAAGGGCTCTGGTTTTCGTCATTTGGTTTAACTGCTCTCACTCTTTGTTCACTTGCTCATCGACCACTCATAAGGGGTCTTCGGGACGTCCATTATCTACTTACTTATGTTCAGAAGCGGGGAGAGGGAGGGGGGGGGGGGTCAGTTAATAGAGCCATGATCCTAGTAAGCAGACCAACAACCGAACTTCCATTGTTAAAACAAGATGGCCACCATGACAGTTATTGTTGCTCTGCCTATTAGGGCAACACCATCTAAAGAGAAAGCCTGAGCGCGGAAACGTCATAGGTAGATATCTTTAATCGCATTTCTACCAATCTTAATTATGACTAGCTATGATGATGTAACAATGTATGAAATTTTGGCGCTCAGGCTTTGAATAGGGATTTTTCACTACGCGTCATCATGAAGTCAATGCCGCCATACTGGACCACAAAAAAGTCGTTACGCTCTCGTTTCGCTTTCCCAATCATCGCATTCACTCATGAAATCGGTTAAGCATTGTTGTTGGGTATTGTTGTTTGGAAGATTCGTATAATACGCTGACCTTGCCATAGCCAATAGCGTGCGAAAGCGTTTTTGTTATCCAACATGGCTGACCTGCTAACAATGATCCAAACCCACAGTGCATTATATGGTCACGTGCTCTAAAAGCTCTATTGAGGTGATGATTAAGGTGATCCACGGCGTTCTAGACATTACCAGGCCTGAACATGAAAAAGATAAATCATTGTTTCGTCAAAGTGGTGGTGCCCGAGGCAGCATTTTTGAGATTGTTGTTAGCACCCAGTTGGTCAGGTGACTTTTTCGCTTCCAGGCCTTGTTATCTCGTAGGCCTCGGGTGGTGCCCAGGCTAACGAGAAAAACAGGCACCGGCCTTTGAAATTTATTACCGAGAGAGAAGGCCTCCGCAATGAAACTGAATACATTGTTACATCATCATAGATAGTGCAAATTCAGGTCTTATTATTGGTGGAAATACGAATAACAATGCACTATCTATGTAATGCGTTTCATTACAATGTATTCAGTTTCATTGCGGAGGCCTTCTCTCTCGGTGATCACGCTCCGGCCAACACCACCTAAACATAACGCAAAAGCCATATATTGTTACATCATCATAAATTGACCTTTGTTAATTCTGTTTCTACCAATAATAAGCCATAAATTTGGTCGACTGATGATGGCGTAACAATGTATGACGTTTCCGTTTTCAGGCCTTCTTTCTAGGTGATGTTGGCCAGGGTGTGTCTTTCTCGTTGGCTACGGGTGGTGCCGAGGCTAACGAGAAAGACAGGCTTCGGAAGTGAAAAGTCACCTGACCAAGATAGGTCTAGCCAATGACGTATATTAAAGATAGACTCCGAATCCTATTGTTGTAACTTGAAGCAAATTGGGAAGCTCCATGCCCATAACTGTCATGGCTGAAAGTGAGTGAAGATGATACAAAACACATGGTTAAACACGAGAGTAGCTGATTAATAATTCTTTCACACGCCGATCACGGAGTGATCAGTTTATCTTTTCGTTTACTTTGTATTTGAAGTATTTTATTATATTTTAGAAACAATTTTTCGATCATGGTTTCAATTTCAATTTCGTTTCGATTGTCTGTCAGTAACGTATTTTCATTTTAGTTACGTATTTTTGATTTATTTTTGTGGAAAATGATTCCTGATCCTTTTTCGTGTCTGTTTGTACAGTCGTACGCAGAACAACTTTGATTAATGGTTTTGAATTACTAATTCCTCGGGGCCCAAAATCTTCAAAAACAAAGCAGCCAGACAGCTAATTACTCCACGGCTCACTCCTGCCCAGAACTATCATGGCTCAGTTTGTTTCACTTTTTGCCGCTGTTAACAATAGGATTCGGAGCCTATCTTTAATATACGTCATTGGGTCTAGCAACATTGTTTCCATCTTGGATTTTAACAATGAGTGTTTTTGCGTTTGTTGGAAACAATGAAGATTGGATTGTTGTTAGACCTATCTTGGTCAGGTGACTTTTCTGTGTTTCTCGTAGCCTCAGGTTGGTGCCGGGGCCGACGATTTAACGGGCCCCAGCCAACACCTCCTAGAGAGAAGGCCTGCGTACAAAAGATTGTTACGTCATCATCAAGCGGCTATTGTTAATCTCTTTCTACCACGGTCTATAGATATTCATGGTCATCGAGCTCCATTGTTAAAATGAAGCTAAAGTTTCTAGCTCCCGGTAGGGTGGGAACTCTATTGAAAAGTGGCGCTGCATGTACAATCGCCCAACTGCGCCTGCAGCGCCACCCTATCGAAACTTTACTTTCGTATTCTTTACTTTTGTGGCACCTGGCGCGATCTGTTTTCCTTAGCTTCTCGAAACAATGAAAATGGCCGAAGCTCGATGGCCATAGTATGAATATCTATAGACCGTGATTTCTACCATTAATAAGCTCTAAATTTGGCCGCTAGGTGGTGTTGCCCCAGCGCGGAAAACTCACCTGATCATCTTAGTCCGGCCAACAATCCAATCTTCATTATTTCCAGCAAACGAAAATATACTGATTGTTAAAATTCAAGATGAAGACAAAGAAGATTACATTGTTACTCGGACTAAAATGATCAGGAGACTTTCCCGCGTTGGCCCCGGTGTGGTGCTCAATGACGTATATTAAAGATAGAATCCGAATGCTATTGTTAACAGCGCCACCAAAGTGAAACAAATTGAAGCCATTGAATACTGTGGGCAGGAGTGAGCTGTGGCGTAGTTAACTGTCTGGCTGCTTTGGTTTTGAAGATTTTGGGCCCGAGGAATAATTAAATCAAAACCATTCCTCAAAGTTATTCTGCGTGCAACTGTACAATCAGGAATCATTTTCCATAAATCAAAAATGCGTAACTGAAAGATGATCGAAACGATATTGAAATTAATCGAAACTAAATAGAAATTGAAACCATGATCGAAAAATAAAATAAAATACTTCAAATAAAAAGTAAACGAAAAGATAAACTTATCAGTCCGTGATCGACGTGTGAAAGAATTATTAATCAGCTACCCTCATGGTTATTCATCATCTTCACTCATTTTCGGCCATGACGGTTCTGGGCGGCGGAGCTTCCCAATTTGCTTCAAGTATTGCGGCTGGTTTCGGAGTCTTATCTTTAATATACGTCATCGGTGGTGCTATTACAAAAGTAAGCTTAACGTCACAATCTTAGTGCTTCTCAAGTATACGAGCTGGTCGTGGTATTGAAGTCATGTTCAGGCCTGGAAGTTTCTAGGTGAAGTGAATTTTCAGTGCCGCCGCCTGAGACATTAAATATTAAATTTTCACAGTGGCACCCTTCGCAGTCAAGCTATTTTCTAAGGTCACGTGATTGCAGTAGTATGCCATGTTTTTCATTGTTTTAAAGAGGACACTCAACCATTTTCTAAATGAGAGAGGTTTGTTTAGACAAGTTAGAAATTGTTACTAAGAATAAACGTTGAATTAGTTTTCTTTTTTTATTTTAAAAATTTAAATTAATGAAAACAAATGGGATTAGTATGAAAACTTAGTCCCCCTCCCCACTTCCTTTGTTTATCGGTTTGGTTTATGTTTTCTGTTTTTCGAAGGAAATACTTTTATGTAAGAGCAAAAGACGAAAAGAAACTACTATTCCCCATGAAGGAATTTATAAAACTAAAAATCATTTCTGAGCTCTCTGTCTCCTTCATCAGTGAGAAATAAGAGAAAAGCAGGCCAATAGACATAGAAGCAGTTAACCAATAAGAAGAAGGTTTATTTGACGACAAAGGATAGTAAAGGCATCCAATCGTCTATTCGTATAGGACCATCGTCGTTATTTAGCAGGCAATTGGATGGATTATGCTTGGCGATTTGAACAGATTCTAGGAGAGAGAGAGAGCAATTACTCATCTATAATAGAGTGTATCATCATTTTAAAGGCATCTGTCGAGAAATTGTGACCTGTTTTGCAAAATGTGATTGGAAAAGCAAAAATACCCCGTTTTCCATTTTGTCATAAACGAGATATGCTCCTTCATTCTAGTTTTTACCGATCCTTTTGAACATCCTAGAAAAAAACCTATTGCAAGAGGAATATTCAAACTTCTAAATTATCATGTTACGCTTTTTCCTCAGAATATTCGCACTTTCTTTTGAAGGCCACTTTATAGTTCGATTTTTGCAACTCCTTTTAAGGCCTCCTCTCTTCAATTTTACTTTGTACGGAAGGACAAAAACTTTTAAAAAATATGTTTTCAATTTGATTTTAATTTTGGCATTACAATTGTCTAGTCTAATAAAGATGATAAATTCCCACCTCTCCTAGAATCTGTTCAAATTGCCAAACATAAGCCATCCAAATGGCTGTTGAATGAATAACGATGTAGGTCCTATACGAGTAGCTCATTGGATGCCTTTAGTTTCCTGTATTATCAAATAATTTATCTTATTGGTTAACTGCTTCTATATACAGGGTGTCTCAGCTAAAGTGAAGCAATAGCTAACTTGTAAAAGATACAAATCTGACAGAGTACTTTCAATTGAAGAATTATTATAGTTTAATGTGAATTCCTTTCCAAAAAAAAAATCGACGCCATTTTCGAATATGGAAGTGAACTTTGAAATGTGCAATGGTAACCCCCTTTTTAATGGTATTTTCAAATTGTTTTATTCTTGGTGCTTTTCAGTTGGTTTGGTGCTTTCTATCCAGGTACTCAAAGTGTGCTGTGTTTTTTTATAGACACAACGTCAACGTTTGATTTCGTTTAAATGGATGAACAATTTGTGTCTTTTGCGTTTACTTTAAATCCAAACACAGCACACTGAGTTTCTCTGTCTCCTAAACGGTTGGAACAATTGAAAAAAACACCAAAAATAAAACATCTCTGAAATAAATAAACTGGAGATGATCTCCAAGCATAGGTAATAACTTTTCGATTTAAAAATGGAAGGAAAAATTCTGCGACCTGGATTCGAACCAGGAAGCTTGGCTGTCCGGGTGTCTGCGATAGCCCAATTGGTAGATGCGTCAACCATGATAGTCGAGGTTCCTGGTTCGAATCCAGGTCGAAGAATATTTCCTTCCCTTTTTCAATCGAAAAATTATTCACTTCTCAAATGTTGTGTACAGTTTGAAAACACCATTAAAAAACAGTGGTTTCCATTGCACATTTGAGAATAACCTTCCATATTCGAAAATGGCATTGGTTTTTTTTGGGTTTTTTTTTTGGAAATGGAAAAACACAATAAATATTTCTTCCATACTCTGTCAGATATGTATTTTGCAAGTTAGCTATAAGTCCACTTCAAGTGAGATACCTTGTATATTGGTTTTGTTAGCTTTTATTATTTTCA
The DNA here is from genome assembly GCA_023313115.1 of Rhysida immarginata. Taxonomy (NCBI): domain Eukaryota; kingdom Metazoa; phylum Arthropoda; class Chilopoda; order Scolopendromorpha; family Scolopendridae; genus Rhysida; species Rhysida immarginata. The sequence goes on along the minus strand of JAHWFO010043038.1, from coordinate 17,062 downwards.
CTTGTTTCTCCCAAATGAAGGAGACAGAGAGCTCCAAATGTGCATATTGCATTTTAACTTTATTCAACGTAAATTGATTTCTGTTTTAACCTCTAAAAAACTAAATGAATAATCCAATGGAGCTTTTATAAATTTGTTTAATTTTCTTTTACTTTTTGTAAATTTTGTAAATAGATTTTGGTAAATTAAAATATTAATTTATTTATTTAATAAGTTTATCATTTTTTTATTTTCCCAAATTATATTGAATGCACATTTGATGTTAGCAAATTGTATGAATGGGAGAGGCCAATTAAACAGTTTTTAATCAATCGATGAACATTTTTATCCAGATCAGCTAAAACATTCTTTAAAATATTTAAATTTTTCCTTTTTCCAAGTTGACTATTCAATAACATTTTACAGTTAGTTCAATTATATTTGATCCAATAAAACTGAACTGGGCATGCCAACTTAAATTTCTCATTTCAATTGGTAGACAAAGTAAAATGGACACTCTCAAATACTCAAGACCATCTAACCAATCACCGTTACTTTATTGGTTAAAACCTTTTTTTATATACATTTTCAGTTAAAAGGTTCATTGTTTGATTTCTTAATGACGCCAAAACACTTGATGAAAGTGATGGTTTACTACATATTCATTTAGTTGTATCCTATTTAACAAGAAAACTGTTTTTCTAGTGATATTTCCAAGATGTAATCCAAAAATTCTAAAAGCTTCTAAATATGAACTTTTGTTCTTTTTAAATTCTTAATCGTAACTTGTATGTAATCATGTTTCCTCTATTATAGAAATATTTAATCAAGTAATGTAGAATTAGACTTTGTAAATATTTCTTTTATGCAATGTAACATTTTTGGTAAATCTTGTTTTTTATAAGCAAGGAAAATAAATCTATTTTTAATCATCAGAACATTGTCTTGGATCTAATTTTGTTAAATAATTAAAGGATTTAGAGCAAAATAGTAAATATTAGGATCTCATTTAAATAAAAAAACAAATATAAATTTTAAGTAATTAAATCAATAAGGTTAACTAAGCAGCAAAGCCTGCCTAGGCACTGCTCCGAGATTAGAAGCGTTACCTCTAATCTCTGAGGCAAGGTCAGCTTAGTTGACGTCATTTAATGGCGCCGAAACTTGGGAGTTGTTACGTAAATCATCAATGTCCCTTGGCGGATGTTACGTAAATCACTAATTGTTCCATGACCGTGGTGACGTAAATTATCAATTGTCCCTGAAGTGATGGCCGGATTAGCCAGAGGGCGAGACGCTGCAAACTCATTACATGATTTAGTATAGGAAAAGAGGAAATGTCAAGTCTCTATTTTTTAATGGTCTCTGGTTCTACCATAACTACGGGTCCCAGAGCCGCCCATGAGAATGTCCTCCAAAGCATAATACCGCCACCACCAGCGTACCCTGACACGAATATCGACGTGATGAATAAGAAATCGGGATTCATCCGACCAGGCATGTCTCTTCCACTTATCCATGGTGCAGTCTCGATATTTTCGGGCCCACTGTAGGCGTAGTTGACAATGACTCTTAGTCAACACAGGCACACGAGTGGGATGTCTGCTGAGCAGTCCCATATCCAACAGTGTCTGCTGGACTGTGTGTTCCGAAACTCTTGCACTTGGATCTGCAACTGTTTGTTGTATTGGGCTGTCAGCTGAGCCACTGTCTGGCGCCGATCTTGCTTTACCAAGCGGGACAGTCTCCGACGTCCTTTTCTTTGATGACGCGTGGGCGTCTAACACTTTGACCTCTACTGCTGGTTTCACCGTCATTTATTCACTTTGCATAAATGAACAACAGCAAATCGTGAACAACCTAACGGTCGTGCAGTTTCGGAAATACTCGTTCTGAGTCTTCGGGTCATTACAATCTGCCCTCTATCAAATTCACTTAGATTCAGCAGCCTTTCCCATCACTCGCGAAATTAAGTGTAAGACTAATTCCTACCTTCTCCAGCTAATGTATAAGGTGTGCCTAAATGAAAAGGAGATTACGGTTATATCTAACGAATTTATGTAGAGAATATTTGACGTCGAGTTAATGTGTAATATGGCGTCTTTGATAATGATGCACTGATCTCAGAGCGTAAGAAGCGAATGATGGCTTCAGTGGTTGCATACGGATCCTTTTTCCAGTGTTCTGCATTTCCTTGTCGAAAGTGAACTGATGACCTGTCAGTGATTTTTTAAGGGGCCGAAAACATGGGAGTCACATGGAGAGATGTCGGGGCTGTACACAGGATGTTTGAGGACTTCCCATCGAAATGTTTCCAGCAGGTGGAGGGCCTTCTTGTCCTGGAGCAGCACTATCCATTTCGAGAGCTTCTCTCTGCGCTTGTTTTCGATGGCCCGTTTCGCCTTCAGCACCCGTTGCAGTACCGTTCAGCGTTAACTGTTTCACCCTGTTCTAGCCAGTCGAGGAGTATGGGTTCTTCTTCGTCGATAAAAAACTGAGCAAATATATTTACCAACTTCGATTAGATAGAGTGAGTCTCCTTTTCATTTGGGCACACAATATATATATGTTATCTGTTACAGATATTTTAGAATAATAATCGGTTAATGTTTACTATCTGAACAATCACAAACGTTGCTGCAGATTGAGCGTTTTGCTCTTGCATTTTTGGGGGAGTTAGCGTTTTTTGCTCTTGTGTTTGTTTTTTTAACTGTTTTGTTCGTTTTTCTGTTTGGTGTGCGGGGTTGTCATTGCCTTTTCTGTGTTGGCATTTGTGTATGGATTGCTGTGGTGTTAGCGATACTGAGCGGCCACTTGAAATCAGCCACTTTTTTTGTGGAAGTGTTTTTTCTGTTAGGGTAATTTCGATTTTTCAATATTTAGCGTGGCAGCGAGCGCTGTTTTTGTGGTGTTGAAGTTTTTGAGTTATGGTGGGTCGCATTTAGTTTGCATGTTTCAGGTTAGTTTTTTCTTTACTATTTTAAGTGTTTGGAGCTTTTTTTTAATTTTGTTTGGAGTTTTGTTGCTTTTTAAATTCGTTTGGCCAGTTTGGGCAGTTTCGTTTTTGGGGTGTACGGATTCAGAAGTTTTGCGTTTTTGATTGTGCGGATTCTAAACTTTTGATGTTGCGATTGTTCACATAGTAAACATTAACCAAATAATCTACTTCTAGCATTCCTTTGTAGTTTAGAGTACTGAATTGTAAACTTGTAAATCTGCGAAATATTTGATCATTTAATGCTTTTCATCTGTTTATGAGTGTTGGTGTATTCAGCCCATAAGCTGGTTCGCCCTCCTGACTATGGCCATCAGGAGATTTCTTGGGATAAGTGATAATGCGGTGGTTTCCCTTGCCTTCCGCACGATGATAAACACAAACATCCATGCCCTCGGCGGGATTCGAACCTGTGACTCGCTGGTTTCGAGAGTGGAAAGACCTGCGCCTTAACTCTCTCAGCCACCGAGCCGGACATCTTTTTAATGTCAAATAAATTATCACTGACGAATGGGTATATGGCTCCCCTCCATTCGCCAATGAGCTTCCCTGTAACAGCAGGAACCAGCCTTCATAGGTTATCTTTAACTGCACAATCTGCACTTAACATCTACAATCAATAAGCACTTACATTAAGCATGCCCCCAGTTTCCTTTTTCTTTTGTGCCGTGCACTAGAGTAGATATAAAAAATCTTGAAAACACAAAACTTCTTAGAATAGGCCTAACTAATTTCATTTGCAAAAAATATTCAGAAATTTTGGAAATAGTTTCCTTGACATAGTTTATATGATGGTGACTAGTTTAGCCTTTCAGTACTTGGTTTTATTACCTTCCAATAAGGTGACGATTCAGCCCCACCAAAGCACACAACTCATTCACAAGGAATTACTAAGAAAAAATAAGAAAAATTTTATTGCAAAATTTCAGCAACATCTTCAACATTTCTTTTACAATTTGCATTGTTAAAATTTCTATAATGGTTTCTGATAATAAAAACTAAAGGACATGCTCATGGTCAAGTAAATTACAAAGTGATGCTTCCAATAAATCTCTTCAATAACATACAAATATTTACAAAGTGTAAAAAAATCTGAAAACAACTGCACAGCAACAAAAATAAATTCTTTTTCTATACTGCTCACTTTGATTTTACACTTTATATTTGTGCTGTAAGTGTCTTCCTCTCACATTCATTGTGCTATTTCATGTTTTTTGTCTTCGAAGTGTAAATTTACCACATCCTCCTAGTGGATAAGAAGTTTCATGAATTTTACTACTCTTAATCAAGACTTTATTCACTGTATTCATTGTGTCACTAATCCTTTCATTTACTACTTCCCAACTCAACTCAGTTTTGTCAATTAAATCACATCTCAAGGTTCAAACAGGAAGAAAATGGTCATTAAGTCTTCAAATTTAAAATTGCAGATCATGACAGTGGATGTTCTTTGAAGATCACAGAATTTATGGATGGACACAAAGTTTTCAACAAAATTTGAATATCACGAAGGATGTGGATAACGTGTGCAGTGGCTATCTCAGTGTCAATCAAGTACGCTATCGCTTGTTTGTTTCATTGTTAATCGAAGAAGTCTGCAAAGAATGGAAGAAGGACCTGGCTACGAGAATGCATCTATGCACTTGTTGGATAATGTGTACAGCCAATAAAATGTGGATGAAAAATCTCTGCCCCTCGTATTACTTGATAATTAGGCAGAATTTAAAATCTGTTAATGTCAACAAATAGGAAGTTGTGTACTCTGTTGGTGACCATCCGATGGCCTCATTATGCAAATTGGGCATAAAAAAATTTATCTCATACTGTTATAGATAAGGACCAATTTCCAATGACAAACTTGTTCTGCATTTAATTATGAACACGGTAGAAAAAAACATATCGTATGGATAGTTCCCTCAAAAATGGAGACTGCTGCTGCTGCCGCTGTAATCTCGGTCAAACACTGTGCTTTAGGGTTGAAGGAAGACGTTTCGAGGGAAGCCGCGTTTTGTTTTTGCTTGCAGAGTAGCCTCTGTTATACTGTCAATTATGTTATTTACAGTGAAAAATAAAAGTCAACCCTTTGCTTGTAAAAATGTTTCAGTTTCATTTTTATAGTGATCTGTTCATCTGATTATGATGTGAGTTTTGTGTTATTGTGTCCTCTCTGTTACGATTAAGTCTCTCTCAATAACAGAGGAGAATGGAGTAATCCTAACGGATAAAGGAGACATAATACATAGGTGGTGCAACTAAGGAGAAAATCTACTGAGCTCTGAAAGCCAACAACATGAAGAAAATTCAACACCCCCACAACACCTTGACTTATTGGAACTACCTATACTTTGATCAGAGATAAGATGTGCAATAAAAAAATTATAGAACTGCAAACCACCAGGAACTGATAACATCTGTACAGAAATGCTCAAAGCATCTGGTTAATAAGGTTATCAAATTTTTTTTTATGAAGTCTGCAACAAGATCTGGATTTGGTATTTGACCTACTGATTGGACAGATTCCATCTGTATTCCAATTCACAAGAAAGAGCCAAAAAACGAATGCCAAAACTACCGAACTATTGCACTCATCTCCCACGCTAGCAAAATTATGCTATAAAAGGCTAAAACCACATATGCTCCCTCAAATAACTGAAGAGCAGACAGGATTATCCCAGGGAGAGAGACACAGGAACAACTCCTTAACGAAAGGCCAATTATAAAAAAATGCTATGACTATGAATTACATCTGCTAAATCAAGGCTTTTGACACAATCTCCTGAAGTCACCTATGGTCTATTCTTTTGGAAATGAGTGTTCCTAAACACCTCAACTAGATCCTACGAGGGTTGTACCAAAAGTAAGGTTCCCAATGAGCTACAGCCTCGAGGGAAGGTGCTAGGCTAAATCCGACAACAGTGCCGTGCGCAGTGGTTCCCGCACTCTCGAGCGATTCGCTACGGCACTCAGTGTTCGCTTGGCAGCCGTCAGAGATGGAAGTGTTGATCGCCGCTCCCGCCAAGTGCGGGGTTCGAGCAGTAATCCGGTTTCTCCACGCAAGGAAGTTACCGCCCGTGGAGATTCATCGGCAACTGACTGAGGTTTATGGTGAAAAGTGCATGTCCGTTCAGCACGTCCGAAAATGGTGCAGGGCTTTTGCTGAGGGTCGCACGATGAAGAACAGAGTGGAAGACCGCCGGTTTCGGATTCGATTGCCCAGAAGATCAACAGTGAGCTGCTGAAAGATCGGAGGGTCACTGTCCGTGAACTTGTTGAACGCATTCCTGAAGGGTCCCACGGCACACGCTTCCTCAACGGATTGGCGGGAGACTTCTTCGACTTAGGAATACAAAAGCTGGAGCACCGTCTTCAAAAGTGTGTCGAAAAAAATGGAGACTATGTTGAAAAATAGACAACAGTGTAAGCTTTTCAACGATGTATAAATTAATAACAATAAACAATGTTTTCTGCTTGTAAAAAATATGGGAACCTTACTTTTTGTACAACCCTCGTATAAGCAATTAGATGCCAGCCTTTTAAAGTAAGCAAGGGGGTAAGACAAGGATGCATCCTTTCTTCAATCCTCTTTAATATCTATGCAGAATGGATTAAAAGGAAAGCAATAGAAAACTGGAATGGTGGGATCAAGCACTTGAACAACTTGCGCTATGTGGATGATGCAACCCTCTTTCATCATCTGAAACACAACTAGCAGAACTCCTCTCCCTTATTGAGAGACTGAACCTACAACTTGGTCTTAAGCTTAATCGCACAAAATGTCAACGAATGATTGCAAGTCGAAGAAGCATAACTCATTCACTATATCTTAACATAGGCATCAAAGTGAAGAGCAAGGTAATTTATCTGGGTTCTCAGGTCTCTAATAAAGGAAGCTGCACAGGTCAAATTAAAAGAAAAATTGGAATGGCCAAAAGTGCTCTGGGAAAGCTAACTAAAACATGGAAAAATCATCATATCTCATAATCGATAAAAATGAGGTTAATGAAGCTTTGATTTTTTCAATCGGAACCTATGGATCTAAGACTTGGATGCTAAATGCTGCGGACCGTAACGCATTGAGGCCTCTGAAGTAAATTGCTGCAGAAGAATGCTATGGGTGCCATGGATTGCAAGAATAAACTAATGCATCAATCCTGGATAAATTAAACGTTAACCAGACTGCTTCCTGCATTACAGAGAAAACCTTTAAAATTCTTCGGTCACATAATTAGGCAGAATGGACTGGGCAAGATCCTTTTACAAGGGAAAATCAATGGCAGAAGACCTAGACGTTGCCCACCCGTATGATTTGCTGACGGAATCGGACATTTAACAAGCCTCACAGTCACCCAGACATCAAAAAATGCAGAAAAAAGAGATGAATGGCGGAGAACAGTATGAGTCATTTTGTTCTCGGCAGCGAACAATGACCAAGATATTATGTTACAATTTAGGAGATAAACTTAGGATGATCAAATGAATAAATCTATTTGTATATTAGCTCATTGGAGGTCACCAACAAATACCCTACCCATGAATGCCTATTTGCTGGTATTAATAGATCTTTAAATTATAGGATAGTTATCAAGTAATTTGAGGTGTACAGACGTGTAGCCCATCTTGTATTGTGAAATGCTGTAAATTCAAAAAAAAAAAAGAAATACCCTCGGAATATCATGTTCAACATTTTAAAATTTCATAACAGTTTTCCAGTTGACCTCATGAAATTGAAAACATCTGTCAAAACCCGATTCAGAGTTGGCCCACAGTTTCGCAACAAATGTTCAGTTTTTAAAATGTATCCAGCAACATTTGAGAAACACAATGCTGAAATAATGAATAAGATAAAAGTTGCCAATTTATTCCGATAAATTGTATCACCAACTTCAACGTGGTGGATTTGCTTTGGAGAGTAACCGGGCCACATGCACCTAGTGTTCACATGCCAGAACATGTTGAAGCTGTGCAAATGGATTTCCCTCGAAGTCCGAGTAAATCAACAAGCAAAAGACTGTGCGGAGTTGGGAATCTCACGTCGATCTGTGCAACAGAATATTCGTTATGATCTTGACTCGTTTCCTTACAACATGACAGTGGTGCATAAGCTTACGGTAAAAGACAGTAAGTGGAGACAACAGCGTCAAATCGGGCAACCGAGGAAGAGGCTGTGTTACACAACACGTGGTTTTCTGATGAAGCCTACTTTCATGAGAACAAACAGTCTGATTCTGGGTGAAGGAACATCCTTGAATAATGCACATGAAAGAAATGTATGGGGAAAAAGTGTGTTGGTGGAATCATTGGTCTATTTTTCTTCAATACCACTGTAATCAGTGAATGCTATTTCGCTATGCTGCTAAACCAGTTCTAGACAAGTCTATGTAATATCATTCAGATCTTGTAATGACATTAGTTCTAGTATTGATATTAATTTAATAAATACAAATAAATGGGTCCACTTAAAGCAATACAAGAATCTTTAATTTAGCAAAGCGTTTCGATTAGAAATCATCATATATGTCATTGTTATATTCTTCCTTAACTCGTGGCATGTCTACCACTGCAGACACAGTGGTTCATGCAAGATGGAGCATGCCATGCACTGCCAATGTTGTGCTTTATTTCCAACACGACAGATTTGGTCTTTGTGTAATGTCGTACAGATTTTCAGAATATTCTGTAGATGGATGGATGTCGCTACCCCACAGCCCGGGGCTGTTCCTTTGGGGTTTACTCAAAGAAAAGGTGTACCACAGGAAACCCAAACAGGTGGTGCAAATTGGGATCATCATTGTGGAGTTATGCCACACAATTTCTGAAAATTTGTGTCGCAATCATCACCAATGTACAGGCAGTTGTATTGCAAAATGGCATGCATATGAAACATGTTATCCATTAGACGGGTATTTCCATGCTGCAGTGATTACTTAGATACGAATTGTATATCTGATCTGAACGAAAATAAATGATTCACAAAACAAATCTGGTGACATTTCATTTCATGCACACCCAAAAATTCTATGATCAGGAATTCTGTTATACACTAGTGTACTCTCTCAAGAGGGAAAGCAAAAAAAACTGAAAAGCCATGGAAGCACCATAAATAAAAACTGTGAAAGAAACTTTAGTCAACATAATATTTATAAAGTTGGAGATTATTTTTCTCACTTTCTCCAGTTTTCTTAGACATAACAAATGGTAGCAGAAAAGAAAAGAAAAATTAACAATTATTCTTCTGTCGCTTCCAAAACCGCTTTACATCGTCATGGCCAGATCGACTTACAACCATCATACGTTTCGGAGGGTTTTCCCAGATTAAAACGCCCAAATCCTAAAGGAAGAGAGGAAAAAAGGCATACAAATCAAAAACTGATGAACTAATGAGAAATACAGGGTGCACTGAAAGTCAAGAGGTGCTTGCAATATTTAATCATTTTTTTAAGAAATGTTTGAAGATTAACTATGTCTAAACAATGAACAGAAAAATGTACGTTTTTACTTTGAAACTCATGATCATCAACGGTCAGAAATATTCTCTAAGCGAATCAATGGTTAGATGTTTGTAAACTGCAAAACATTGAGGATAAAGAAGACTAAGAACGGGAAAGAAACACAAACCTCTTGCCCTTCATAAAGATTTTCATACATCGAATGCGTTTTTCAGCGCCCTTGTGACCATCATTCAGCGAAATACCAAAGATGGCCACAAGGTGACCGAAATGTACACACAAAGCCTCCACATAATAAACATTGATATAGCGAAATTATCTCTGTAACTTAATTTTTCTATGGCCCCGGCAAAAATCTTAATGATTTAATGCTTTATCAACTCCATGTAGCGAAATCTTTATAGCGTACATTATCCCTATAATGTAAGGATTTTTTTGACCCAGATATTAAATTTTAAGGTACTGTTAATCTTCTATTATAATGCAAAAAAGGCACCTAAATTTATGATATCATATTATACAAGAGAGATAATATTAGCCCTGCAACAACTGACAGTGGCTGGGGGAGAGGGGCTATCAAACAAACTAAGAGATAACCAACTTCAGACGAATTTTATGTATAACTAGCTGTTTTGTATAACGGGCTTCTTTTTGATGAAATTTGGCAATTTCTGTATGTGAACATTCAGTGAAATTGAACCCATGAAAAAGGTTCGCTTTTTAGCCATTTTTTCCAAAAGGCCGAGCATTCATTAGCCATTTTTTTCAATAGGCCTTATATTTGTTACCCATTTTTCATTGTAGGCCTAACTTTTTTCAGCCCTTTTTAACAGTAGGCCTAACAGTTTTTAGCCTTTTTTTTTCAATTGGCCTACTCTTTTTGAGCCTTCTTTAGCTGTTGCCTATTTTCCAATTTAACATTTTTTAACCATTTGTTTCAATCACCCTAACATTTTCCATTTTTTCGTTTAGTACTAACAACACTGCAATTTAAATAAGAAATGTGTGCGTGCCTCGTCTAAGCTTCATGACGGGCACATACCCCAAGCCTTTTCTCTTTTAAATTCTAAAAGTACGTGTTTTTCGTCTTGGGCTCGTCATTTCCGAAAGTGTGAATTTTTTCATGCATGTTATTGCCAATTAAAAATTTTTTAGCGAGAGGGTTTGGTCTCAACCTTCTCGAAACTGTTAGTCCGACTTCAATGCCAAGCTTTTCAGGTGAGCTCAGGTGTATTTTTCCTTTTTCTCAAATTTCAAGTTCTTTTCCTGAACTGTCAATTAGCTTCAAAAGATGGCGTCGTTTATTCCACTCTAAAAATACTAATCTCGTTACCTGCGGAAGTAACTGAAAATGAAAGTAAAGGCCTTGTCTGAGCATAACGTACATATGGTGCGAATCTGAGTTCAAAAGTTTTAAGAACCTCTTCAGACATAAACTGAATTATTTGAATATAAAGAAGGAAAACAGGATCTCAAATTTAGCAGAAAAGAGGATTAAAACATCATAAAGCAACCGAATGCACAATGGCTTAATGGCCGAAATCTTCGGAGGAAAGGGAAGGATTTAGGATCCTAAGGACGTGCGAGTTAAGCACCATCCAATGACAAATTCCGTCAGTCGGCAAACAATCAAACAACAACGTAAAATGAATTTTATAAAAAAGATTAATATTTTTTCGTAAATCTCATGTAGACAGTGCTCTTCCTCTTGCTTTGAAGGTCAAATGTGCCCAATTTCATCAAGATCGGAAGAAAACTGAAGATTTGTATAAGGGACATACAAATAAACATAAATATACAAGGGTTGGGGCAAAAGTCATGGCAACTATTTTTTTTCTTGAAGATACCAAGTCTGGTTGGAAAATGTCACATATACAGACGAAAGGACAAGGTGTTAACTACATGTGTGGACAATCAATAGCACTGTAATATCGTAACACACTAATTTATTACGGTAGTATACAGGGGAATATGGCCTTCACGGTGCAAAAGAATGACAACACAGTACACAAAGTTGACATGACAAACCTGGGCCTAAAGTAGTCCCCTGCTACTGTCCCCGATGACGGCGCGTGCCACGTCAGTCCGCACACTGACCGGTCGTCCCGAACGTTGCTCATGACTGGTTGACACGTCCTTGCTGAAACTTTCCTACCCACCGTGCTACTGTACGGTATGGTAGGGCATTATTCCCAAGGGCTTCCACTAATTCACTGCGACATTCCATCGCATTTCTCCCTCGGAGAACAGCTATTTTGATGTAAGCGTGCTGCTCAACACTGGTTACTTCCATCTCGCACGACACTCACCAACTGACTGATTTCAAAGCCCTCGCTGCGCTATTACCAGCTATCACAGAGCCATCTGTTGTTCTGCATACATACTATGCCTGCAGAAATTCCACATGACACATACGCTTGTGATCCGTTCACATATCTACAAGAAAAAAAATAGTTGCCATGACTTATGCCCCAACCCTCGTATACATACATACATCCATTTTTATATATATAGAAGATAGATATACAGTATACAACTCCAAGATAAAAGTTTAGCAATGAGATTAATTTTGATCTTTCTCAAACATAAACTTCGAATTTTAGAGAAAAACATAAAAATAATAATTTTATAAACATTATTCTGATGAAGAATAATGCTGTTACTTCTCAATGCATTGTAGCAGCAGGTTTTGAAACAATAATTTTTCAAGAAAACAATTATGTATCCTTGTCACCCTGAGACCAAAGTCTAGCAATATGCAAACCCTGAGACTTAAGTTTAACAATCTCTGTTTTGTGGGGAGTAAACTTGTGTTTTTTTATAATAACACATGGAAATTAATGAGATTTTACATTTATTGAAGGAGTGATGGGTTGGTTTTTAGTAGCATAACTGGTACTAGTATCTAAGTGAACGCATGAAGACTCGGAATGCTTAAGGCAAAACAACTGACTAGTCAGATTAAGCAGGCAGTCATTTATTTATCCAAGGAAGGAATGAATCAATGGGACATTGCAAGCAATTGCAGATTAACCCAGCCAGTGTTTCCCGGACCCTCTCAAAATTCAGAGAAGAAGGAACTATTGACGTACAACACGATCTGGACGTCCACAAAAAACAACGAAGCGCAATTTGACTATGCTGAAACATTTTATAACCAGAATGTGTAAGCATATAGCTAGGAACATAACAAGAGAATGATGTAAAATAATTAAGAAAAATGTTTCTTCAAAAAGGTCGATTTGATGCATAAAAGAATTGGGTTACAAATTTTACTCACACCCACTATGAAAAAGAAAGGTGTCCAGTGGTGAAAAAATGTTCTGAATGGGATGTAATGGATTGAAAAAAGTTATATTTTCCGATGAGTGTCGATTTTGTGCAATCAATGATGGTAAATAACATGAATGGTTATCTTCTGGATGCATCTCAAGAACTGTTAAATTTCCTTCATCAGTTCCTGATTTGTAGCTCTCTTACTGCTGAAGGACTCGGAAGCCCTATTGATGGCAATGCTAACGTGAAGAAAGATACAGAAATCATGGATGATCATCTAATTCCGACAATGCAGTTCTATTTTCCTGAAAATGATTGTGTATACCAACAGGATGGACCACCAGCTCATAGAGCTAAATTTTCAAAGGAATGGCTGTGGCAACACAATGTTGGTGTTCTGGAATGGTCAGGGAATTCTCCTTACCTTAATGCAGTGAAAACATCTGGAGAACAATAAAAAAAAAGATAAGAAAGACACATCTAACATCTCTGAAGTCTCTAAAAGAAGCTTTATGAATGCCTGGGTGGATATCTCAGCAGAGGAGTGTAAAAAAACTGGTTAATTCAATGCCATGTAGAATACAGGCAGTTCCAAAAAATAAAGGTGTTAGAAACTTATGGTTAACTTTTTTTGATACAAATTGCTAAACTTTTGTCTCCGTGTGACAATGATAAACATTAAAAAACAAACAAACTAACGTGTCAATAGTGTTGCAAATAATGCATTGAGAAGTAAAAATGTTATTCTTCATCAGTATAATGTCTATAAAATAATAATGTTTCTTTTTTTCTGTATTATTTGAAGTTGTGTTTAACAGAGATTAGAATTAATCTCATTGCTAAACTTTTGTCTTTTGAGTTGTACACAAGGTATTCTTAATGAACAGACCCTATTGCAAAGTTGCCTATAGGCGAAACCAGCATTCAGAAAAGTGTGAAATTTTGTGGAGGACGTAATGAAGGGATGGGCATGTTTCAGTGAAAAAAAAAAAAAATAAGGCTACTAATTTTGCCAACAGAGGGCGTTTTACGTTGAACCAGTAGTAAAAATGTAAATTTATGTACTGTCACATAGCAACTGTTACATACTGTAAAAAACCAACGAACATTTGCGAAAATATTTTAAATATATTTTTAGATATACTAAACTAAAATCAAGCACTTTTTAACAATTGATATCAAAATCATGCAAATTTAAACACCACCTCCACATCTCTATAGCGAAATAATTTTGCCGGTCCCTTGAAATGCCATTGAGTTTTTTCATAGTGTGCAGATTATTTGTGACGCTTCCGGATGTTTCACATGCAAACACAAGGAAATTATTTTGATCCGTTGCACATATATCACACTCATTGTTGTTTCCTACTTGTACTAAAACTTTGCATTCGAATTAGCCTGCTCATGCAGAAGGCGGTACAGAACACGACAACCATTGTTGCCACAAAAATTTCCCATTGTTTTCCCGAGAAAGTTATATCTCTCACACTTTTCTTAGAGATACGAGAAAATATCTCCCTTTAAGAAATATCATTCAATTAAAATATTAAAATATTTCAAAGAAAATCCCCGTATTTCTGCTCCATCCTTTTGCTGGACGAGACGATTGAATGTCGTGAGTAAACTGTTAAATGCTTTACCTGGACACAGTTCCGAAGACAGTCAAAATCTTGCTGCGAGAGAAACTGGTTATAGAGGACTCCTTCAGTGAAAGCAAACCTGTCTCTCTCTATATCCCAAAGCCTAATTTGATCCGTAATGGTTGGTGGGACAACAGGACTCTTTGAATACAAAAAGACAAAATAAAAAGAGTTAAGGCACTCTTCCGATAAGAAGAGATGGAGAAATAAAATGTATTAAGAGTACTTACCTCCTTGTGCTTCTGGATGTGCATGCATTCGTAGAAAGCTGATTATCTGTTCGGCTGTAATTCCACTTCTCAATGCCTGTCGAACACTTTCTCTTGACAATACACCAACACACAAATTTGGAAACCTACAAAAAGCATTTTATCATTTCAGAGATATGTCTGAAACAATGTCAATTTCTTATAATTAACTCCTTCAGTCAAGAATTCAAAGACCAGCTTCATTCAAAAGGCTACATCTTTGTTTAACTCTAGGCACAGGCGCAGCTACGAGCAGATAAGGTGTGCAAAGTACACAGGCACAAGGAATTAGGGGTGCTAAAAATGAAAAATTGAACATGGGCACTAAAAAGCTAGATACACCACTGGGTAAGTCAAAAGTCACTGGATGTCCCTGTATTTCAGAAATGATGGGTAAAATAAACGATGTGACCATGCTAACGGAGAATATGAAAGGCTCATCTTCTGGGACAGTTTTGGTGTTTGGCTGCCTCTTGAAATCCTTCATTAGGTTAAAGTTTGTTTTTTTTCTGAAATGGGAAGGTGGCATATAAAATAACGCCAGTTTTTCCTGTAGAGTTTATTCTGATTATCTGTTGTGGTTGACAAGTTATTAACAAAACAGTGAGACTGCACCATTGTCTGTTGCAGGTCATTGGAGATGGCACTAATGAAGGAGGAGAGGATTGAGCTGATCTCGCCGTCCGGGGAACCTCCCTACTGTACCATTGCTGCCGATTTCAACACCTGGCAACCCGAAAGAGTGTGGTGATATTGAAGTAGAATCAGCCATAAAACTGTGGACAACGATCAATCGAGCGATGAGAAGAAACCACAAATCCACAACAATCATTTTTAATGCCTCAGATGTACATTTCGAAAGCTACGCTTTCTTCATCAGTGAGTGATTCTGTATTCTTCAACAGACAGAACTCTGTATTCCTAAGAAAATTTTAACACCAATAAACCATTAAAAGAAATTAAACAATCATCAAACCAATTACAAGAAAGTCAACAGGAAACAAAAGCAACCAATCACTACTAGCCATCTCAAAGTAAGACTTATTTGTTTATAAGAGCCTGCAAGGATTTATATTCTATCAAAAGTAAATATCTAAAATGATCCAACGAACCTGGGGACGATAAGCGTGTGATGGATGGGTGGATGGGCGGTGAGTATCATTAATGCTCAGGATTCTTAGGGTTACTGAAGGTGACTGCGCATTTGAAAAACGATACACCCACATCATCTCGTTACATGTCTGTGTTCACAAGAGAACCAATCATGCATAGTACTGTCACATTACGTCACATTTAAGAGGTAGAGGGAATATAAAGTTTGTACATGCTGGCCAAAAATATCAATAATGGTGTTAGCAGCATTTGCAAAGCGTCCACAATGCAGCAAAAGATGGCTTGTAGCCGAGTGTGGACTCGGCCAATCATCCATAGCATGATTCTACATACCAGCAAGTAGCATCCATTCAAAGTTCAAATGCAAAAAAAACTATCTAAGGATGATCCAAACAGACACGAAGAATCTTATACCTGGGCTTTGGACAACTATCAACTAGACCAGGGGTCAGCAATTGGCGGTCCAGGTATGGACTGCAGAAGGTCAAAAACTGGACTGCCAAAAATTTTTTGAAAGTTTGAAAAAGCTATAGGAATAACCTTTTGAATTGTCGCTGATTATCACGATGCTATCGAAAATTAAAGTAAAAAATAAGTAAGGAATAAGAGGTTTTTTATGGACCTGGACAAAAATTTTCAAAAGTATCCGGACGACACCAAAAATTACTTCCAACCCCTGAACTAGACCCTTCATTTGCACATAATTGGAAAGATCTATCCAAAGTCTTTGGTTATGTCAAAGTTATACTGTTGTTTTGGATATGAGGCACCCATTTAATTGCATCTTTCTTCATAGACAGTACCCTAAATGCTGACGATATAGAACCCTAAACAGTATCTGCAAATGTTACAGAATGTATCTTCACTGTTGATTGAAGACGGTAGTTTCCCAAGTTTTTTCCAGCAGGATACTGCAAATCCTAAGCATAAATCACCTTCAGCAACACATCCTACAGGCCTCTGACAGCATTACCCCCAATGTGTAGTTCTTGTGCACGTGCATAATGAACAGATAAAATGCTTGGAGGTCTGTTTTCAGCAGCAGGGAAAATACATTGAACAAATAATTTAGTGCTGCAACCCAGTTTCGGTGTGGGTTTTTCGAAAGTGTCAATGGTGGTTTTTGTTAAGAACTTGTGAACAATAATGGATAACTGATATCTGATTGCAGGAATGAACTCCTGAGAAAAAAATGGATCCTATTTGATATGCCACCATCCCATTTAAGAAAATAAACCTTGACCCAAAACGATGGATTTCAAGATGGCAGCCAAATTCCAAAACTGTCCCAAAAGATACAGCTTTTCCTATTCTCTTTTAGTATGGTCACATCGTTCATTTTACATACCATTTCGGAAACACTGC
>JAHWFO010043037.1:0-15711 GCA_023313115.1 Rhysida immarginata | reverse complement strand
CCATCCACTTTTCATTTACTGAAATCTGTTCCCACAAAAATGATGCACAGGAGTTTATTAGATGTTCATTCCTTTCTGATGTGTGGAAATGCATTCATTCATTTAAACTTAACAGAATTTAAAAATCAAAAAGCCTTGTATAATTTATGTGCAAATAGGTTGATCTTCTACGGTATTTAATACAAACAAGAAATTTTTTTTTTCTTTTGTATCATGTAAGTTTTTTAAAAAGTAAAACACACATGATTTAGAATGAAATAAAATCGTGTAGATGCATGGGGAGTTAAAAAAATTCTCTTGGTATTTTAGATGTTAAAGAAATAATTCCTATCACTCAAAAAAAAAAAAAAAATTATATAAAGTAAAATAAATTCCAATAAAATAAATTTTTGGGTGGTTCCAATCAGAATAAGGCACGGCTGCGGAGTAGGGTTCCCAGCCTGGGGAACGTTCAACTATCTGTTCCCAGTGGTTGCACTAGTCAGGGGAAGGTTTCCAAACGGCTGCCCCTGTGTGTAGCTCGGCATCTCAATGGAGTGTACCAACTACCTAAGCTCTGCCCTCCACTTTCTGCACAGGAACCAGCGCCCTGGTCGAGTCTTGAAGTGCCCCAGCTGCCTCAACCGCCCGCCCGCCTGCATAGGCGTGGATGGACCGGAACCTCTGCACTGTCACCATAAGAGTGCTCTGGCGACAGTACAGGCGGTTCAGGACCACCGACACCAAGCACAGGGTGGGAGGGAGAGGCAGCGTACCCCCCCCCCAAAAAAAACACTTCTTCTCTTTCCTCACTTTCCTCTCTTCTTTTTCTCTCTCTCCATCTTTTTCTTTCCTTCTCTCTCTCTCTCACTTTTTTCCGTTTCTTCTTCTTTCTCTTTCTCCTTTTTCTTATCTTTTCATCTTTCTTATCTTTTTATCTTTATTGAATAAAGCATAATTATTATTCATAAAAAAGTGGTTTCAAAATATGAAGAAAAACAGGAATGGCCGCCGTTTTTCAAAATGGCGGGTGGAGGGGGCGACCAGCTGGTCAACTCTTATCTTCTCATCCAAAATGGCTGCTCCGTTGCCATGGCAACCAAAATGGCAGTCCGCTGGGCTTATCTTATCTTTTGATCTTATCTCTGCTGATAAAAAAGGGTGGCATGAGGCCGGTTTGTATTCCACCGCCTGAGGCCGGAAGTGGTATATAAACTGGCCTCATGCAACCGGAAGTGGGGGGTGTGCGTGGCCGGAAGTGGTATATAAAGGGCTGCCCTTCCTACTTTTGTATTATCCTTGTATTGTTCTTATCAACGAATTGTAACGGTTCATCTTATTGTTCGAATTATTTTATGCTTGTTGGTGACCAATGGGTGTATAGTACGTCATGTAAACCCCTCTATTGGAACTTGTTTCTGATTGGAGGGGTATGGCCATAAATACAGGCCTTAATCCTTGACAGAATGTAGTTGTGTCCTACCTTGATGATGTGGTTACCATGAAACGCGTAGATTTATTAAAGTCAATTACCAATTTGCTATTAAAGTCCTTTTATTTATTCAATTAAGTTAGTCAGCAAATTAGTCCAAGATGCAACCATTAGATATTAATATTTTGTAAACATATGTATTTCCAGTTCCAGCAGGCCCATCCATGAAAATGGCCAGAGGTCACTTCTCGCTGATGGATTGCAATGCCATGTCTACAATTGCCTTTTGCTCTGCATTCAGTTGAACGTATAAGGACTCGCCTGTGCTACGTTCAATATCTTCATTATATATTCGTTCATTAATAACATGTTCTGTTCGAAGTAGAAAACCGAAATCTTTGCATGTCTTACCACTGAGTCTTAATATCTCATCAATGTTTCTCAATACAAGGTTTTGAGCGTCTTCTGTGCAATAGCCTTGACGCAGGAAATCTTCGCCTAAGGAGACCTCAAACTCCTGAAAAAGGTCGACGTGATCATGCATGTCTTCCGCATTTACTCTTATTATTGCGAATAGAAATCTCAGCTGCTTTGGAAATTGCACTTCTGAAGCATCTCTAAGGCAATGTCTCCATTTCATATCATCTAAAAGAAGATTTCTTGCTTTTGCAGCTTAAATTTACTTGTCATATACTATTCCATAAGTATTCAAATGTACTTGGGGGGCAGCCGTAGCCCAGTTGTCTCGCCTTGCTTAATGCAATGGTGGAGTTAAGCAACCTTGGGTGCGGTTTATCACAGGTTGGGTGACCACCTGGAAATGTCCACTTTGTAACCCCCGTGCTTCGGAGGGCATGTTAAGCCGTCGGTCCCGGCTGCTACTGTTTCCTGTAGCAGTCGTCATTGGGGATAGTACAATAGACTCATAGAGTCGCAGTGCTCAGGTTTCTGGTTTAACCACTTCGGTTTCTCGTGTAACCACTTTGGTTTCGTGTTAACCACCCCTTACAGTTCATTTCATTTCATTTCATTCCATAAACCGTCCGTAGATCTTGAAACGATGTGGGACCACGAATATTGAGCGTAAGCACTCTCAAAAAAAAAGCACTCTGAGTCTTTAGGTGATACATGATACATCCGTGAAATAACTGTGCTTCCACCACGTTGCCATTGTTTCCAAATTCCATTCTTCCAAACATAGTGATTGGGTATTTCGTGGTAAAGGTAATTTTGAGAACCTGAACTTAGATCAGCATTTAACTTGAAAAACGCTATTCGAGTCGTATCTTTATTTGCTGAACGTTGAGGCGCTGCTTGTTCTTCTCCTGGCTGAAATGTCACAGTTTGTTGACTTCCTAATGCACTGCAAGCCTTATTATCGTGTGGCTCATATCATCCAAGGTAAATGACATAAGCCGCCAGGCAGCTTCCGGATGGCTTACATATCTGGAGTCTAAGTAGGTTATTATTTCATCCTCAGTATTGCTTCTCGTAGTTTCAGAAATTTCACCCAAATGGGTGGATTTCCACTTTTCAAGCACACTTTTGGCCGAATTTTCCTTTATTCCGTTTTATCCACACGTTTGGCTAAACTTTCCTGTTTTCCACAGAAAATCACTCAAATGCGCTACCATATCCTTTGTACACGTATTTATAGAGGTACTTTACGCTTTTTATCGATGTACAGACCTCCACACTAATGTGAGCATCATACTTTAGAAGCAGGTACGGAAGATATGGTACAATCCATCTATTGTCCACAGGTTTCCCGTTTTTTTCGATTAACCTGCTATCCTCACGCCTTCTATACCTTGGATAGCTATTAACTGCAAGTTGTGTTTTCAGACTGAAAATCCTTTGGATAATCTTTCTCACATTTGCCATCTGACATACAAACTGCTCTCTCGTTTAACGAACCGCACGGTCCATGTATCATTCGACTTAAATCGATCTCATGGAGTCTGGGGTATTCTTTAACGTTAGGTAACTCTAACCACACAACCTGATCAATTTCAGTAAGTTCACGTAGTTTAAAGTCGTTGCTTAGCCCGAGTAAAATGTGGGCACGCGGAAGCCCTCCTTTTTGAAACTCAACAGCATAAACGTAAACAACAACGATACCAAATATGTTCTTTTTAGTTATATCATTGATCAACTCAATGAGCTTTAGATTAAACACCCTTGCGGTTACATCAAGGCAGTTTTCAACTTTCTCTCAGGATTCAATGCTATCTCGGATTTCCGGCCACTGTGAATTACATGCAAACGTAATAAAAAGGTCTGGTTTTGCTATATTTGCTAACAATGGCCATGGCATCCTGGTAATTATGCTGCATATTGCGTGGGCTGCCTTTAAACGTCGATGGCAAAATCATGCGTTTTCCATACAAAACATTGTTTGCTTCATCTTCTTGTGCATTTTGATTTTGGTCTTCGCTATGTACATAGTCCAATAGACCTTGGTATCTCTCAGATCTCACTTTGTCCTGATTTTGCCGTATCAGTTTAGGTTATTTCTCTCGTTTGCGACATAGGAACAACAGAGGTATTATTGGAAAAGTTTTCCTGAGCTATGAATGGCTCTAAATCCTCTTCTTACAGCTATGCGGTAACAATAAAATTGCATCATTGTCAGTTGTGTATTCTGAACTGTAGCATGCCAAGCGCGATGTTTTACACCAACCTTAAATCCTTTTTCGCCGTTTGGAAATAACAGTGGATAGGTCATAGCATCCGCTTTTGGATTCAAGAAATGAATAGTTTGAAGTAGCTGGTTCTTAGCATGCACACTAAACTCTATATTGGTCGGCGATTCTCCATTTTCACCGACAAATATGGCAGCTACTGCGTCGCCAGTTGGTTCATTATACCGCCTACGATCTTTGTACGTCTAAATGTCATCGTAACGTCTCTTATTTCTCGACTTTCTCTGCATGCTCGCAAACGCTCCTCACGTAAGATTTCTCCCATTGTATTAAACGCTTGTGCAAACGGGTTATGACGTCTAATTATTTGGTCAAGTGTTATCATTATTTGTGGAATGCACTGCTGATTCTCTCTTATGTTCAGTCGATATAATAATGCTGCATCAGTATCAATAATATAAAGCTGGCAGTACTTTGGTGTATTTGATGTCTGAGGTACTACAGAACCGATTCTACTGAAGACAGAGCCATGTAAAGAAAAGCTGTATGGCCGTCTTCCAGGAATGTCGTCTCTCAGACAAACTTTTTGGGAAACAAATTCGAAAGCACTATTGTACTGTCTTATATCAACACCACCTAAAGAGAAAGCTTGAGCGTGGAAACTTCATACATTGTTAAAACGTCATAGGTAGACATCTTTAATCGCACTTCTACCAATAATAAGCCCTAATTTATGACTAGGTATGATGATGTAACAATGTATGAAATTTTCGCGCTCAGGCTTTGAGTAGAGGTGGTGTTGCGTATATGCGTACGACAGTTTTCCGAAATATAGTTATTTCCTGTATAGAGATTAATCGGCTCTTGAGACACTTCCTGTAGTCTTTGATTTTCTTCCAAAACAACTTTTCCTTTTTGACAGCAAAGTTTATAGCCCTGACCAACTTTTTCACCAGACAAAGTACGAGTGCATAGCAGTAGATACACTCTTCTTTTAAGTCTACCGACATTGAAGCTTCTCGTCATCAACTCATTCGGAGTTTCTCTAGCAATTGGAGTTATCTGCACGAATTGTCGCACATTTCGATTTCGATTTCTATTATCACGTACTGTGCGCGTTGTACCTTAGCCCCGTCTTGATCTGGGTCTCCCACGCAGCCTTGGCATCTGCAAAAGCAATTTTAACTTTAGAATCGTTTGATTTTACCGTAAAACTTAATACAGGTCGCACATGTTTTACTAAAAATTATTAAAGCATGACGTAACATATGTTAAAACGATCTAAACAATCATAATTTCCTATTTGATTTTATAAACCATTCAAAAATAGGCCAATAGGCACGCTGTGTATAGATGGGGGATAAATTGGCGGCTGAGGTGATTTAAATCATTTTGAAAAAATCGGACAGCACCTACTTTCACGTTCAGCCCAAAAAGGGAGAATGCCATTCTAGTTAGGGTTTTATTTGTATTTTAAGCTAATATGCCAACTTGCATGTAAATTATCCCCCATCAATGCATTACCTTTCTAGAAGTAAAAAGAATATATTGCCTAAAACAAAGAGAAAGCACCTACTCTCATAGAAAAGCAAATGTAAAATGAAGAAGTTTGGTTACTCAGCTGTTTTGTAGTGAACCGTTTTACGCGCCATCTGTCGAGCTTTTTTAAAAACAATTCCTGAAAAATCACTTTTTGGTTTATTGTAATTTTGCGTTTTGTATAAATTACCTATTTATTGCACCCCTTCAAGGTAAGGTCTATAATTTAAGACTATTCTGAACCTTCTGTGTCCTCTAGTTTTTGTGTAATCGTGTACACATTACGCTATTATTATATAAGATAACAATGAAAACACATTTTTATTTACTTTTTTCAAGTTTCTTCTTTTACAGTTAATAAAGGTATAAACATACCGTTTTCTTATAACTCGTTAGTAATTTGTGTAGAGCAGGACATTTTCAATAAATGGAACACATTTTAAAATATACAGTTCTTTTTCGAATGTTCACTATACATTGAAGTATCTTCAGTTTCACTCTTTGCACAATGAGAACTATCCTCATTTTGGACATTTCACCAGAAGTTTACTTACGCAGAAGAAGAGACTGTAAAAGAAGAAACTTGAAAAAGTAAATAAAAATAATTTATCATTGTTATTACACCCCGTAAAGAAATTATAAACTCACCCGTGAAATTCTTATAACTGGATATTAAGATGTTTATTTAACATCATTTTTTTCACAGGACACTGAAAGTAATTATATAATTTTAACGTTTAATGGTCTGAAAAATTCCAATTTTTTTTACCAAAAAAAAAAAAAGAAAAAGCATTTTTCAGCTGTAAAGGAAATATAAACTCAGGATAGAAGTCACACTTCTCGAACAAGAAAATGAACTTTTCAATGCAATTTTTGCCTTTCAATAACCAACCATTGCCAACAATGAGTAGTGCGTGATTTAAATCCCTAATAATTGTGGCCAGAGAATTCCTTATTAGCATGCCTCGTGGAAAGTCTCTAACTGAGAAAGAAATAAGGAAAATAAACTTTCTCCACGGAAAGGGACATTCAACAAGGCAAGTAGGTGCAGAAATTAACCGGTCACAAACTGTTATTCAAAATGTCATCACAAGTGGCGACGAATATGGAACCAAGAAGAGAACAGGAAGACACCCAAAACTTCTGTCCCAGGACCATAGACGAATTCAACTCTCGCTACACATTAAAACTTGTCAACTCGGGAAATTGCTCTTCAACTACCAATGCCAGTGTCACACCAAACCATCTGGAAAAGCTTAGCTTCGCAAGTCAACATAAAATATGAAAAGATGAAGGCAAGACCTAAGCTCACCGCAGCTCACCGATTAGCTCGACTTGAGTTTGCTAAGAAAACTGTGAAATGGAAAGATGAATGGTATGAAATTGTTTTTTCCGACGAAAAGCGGTTTTGTCTTGATGGTCCTGATGGTTACTCCTCGTATTGGCATGACTTGCGTACACAACCGAAAACAAGATACAGCAGACAACAAGGTGGTGGTGGAGTGATGGTGTGGGCAGCCTTTGAAGTGGAAGGCAAAACCGACATTGTGTTTGTGTATGGCAAAATGGACTCTTGCAAATATCAAAAAAAGCTGTCTGACCATCTAATTCCACTTGGACCAGTTCTGGGAGGCATGAATTGGAAGTTCCAACAAGACAATGCTTCAGTGCACACGTCGAAGTCCACCACAGAATGGTTTAAAAGAGAAAAAAATCGACATTCTTAAATGGCCTTTGCATTCACCAGACCTCAACCCCATTGAAAATGTGCGGGGTTGGTTGACAAAGTTTGTGTACAACCGAAACACAATACCATCACGTCAACGATCTCAAGCTTGCAATGGTCAATGCTTGGGACAACAAGGAGGTGGATCAGAAAAAACTGATCGAGGGGATGCCGGACAGGATGATTGAAGTTATCGAGAAGAAAGGAAGGCCCACACATTTTAATTCCAGTTTTTTTTTTTTTTTGTGTTTACCGTGTTTTGGGTCCTGAGTTTATATTTTCTTTGCAGCTGAAAAATGCTTTTTTTTTTTTTTTTTTTTTTTAAACGTTAAAGTTATATAATTACTTTCAGTGTCCTGTGAAAAAAAAAGTTAAATAAACATATTAATATCAAGTTATAAGAATTTCACGGGTGAGTTTATAATTTCTTTACGGGGTGTATTAATAAAAAGATATATAAGCGTAAATATTTTATAACTTACTTAAAAAAAAAGAATCTTGACAAACAAAATTAATAACATTGCATTTTTAATCGTGATAATTAGTAAGGAATGAAAAAAAAACCGTTGTGCAGAGTTTTGAATAAATCTTCTCTGGCCAGTTCTTGAACCAACAACACTCAAGAAGGTATGGAATACCGAGCGCACGTTGTACCGTTACGCTATCGCTGCTACTGATAAATCATATGCGCACAGCGTACATAAGACCCGCCGTTTCAGTTGCCCAAATTTCAGGTCAATTTTTTCGCGAATGGCTGAATAGTGCGCGCTACGGCTCCACGCACAAACACAGGCAAAGACTCTCTGAATCCCACCTGAATCCATTTCTTCAAAGCCGTAGCCTCTCCTTGTTAGTAAAGAATAAGGAAATAAGCTATAAGTGCATCTACACTAAATAGCATGAAATACAATATTTCCTAAAACTGTATTAAATTTAATTACTAGTTGACAATTTTTCTTATAAAAGAGCTGCTCCTTTATACAATCGACGACAATAAGAAAGAAAATAAAAACCAGCTCTCAGAGTATGTAGAAACCTTAACGACATATTTTTATTCATTCTCTTGGAACGTCTTATCGATCACTATTCAGTATGTATATTATTTGATATGCATAGCATTACGCAGAACACAAGTTCAGAAAAGAGTACAAAAAAAATTAGAACCTGTAATTGTAAAAAATTAATTGGAATTTTTCAGATCTTTAAACGTTAAAGTTATATAATTACTTTCAGTGTCCTGTGAAAAAAATGATGTTAAATAAACATATTAATGTCAAGTTATAAGAATTTCACGTGTGAGTTTATAATTTCTTTATGAGGTGTATTAATAGAAAGGTATATAATCGTAAATTTTTTATAACTTACTTAAAAAAAAGAATCTTGACAAACAAAATTAATAAAATTGCATTTTTAATCGTGATAATTAGTAAGAAATGAAAAAAAAAAAAACGTTATGCAGAGTTTTGAAAAAAACTTCCCTAGCCGGGACCTGAACCAGCAACACTCAAGAAGTTATGGGATACCAAGCGCATGTTTTACCGTTGGAATAGGGAAATAAGCTATAAGTACACCTATAATAATAGCTTGAAATGCAATAAATATTTCCTGTTATTAAATTTAATTACTAAGTTAGTTGACAAATTTTCTTATACAAGAACTGCTCCTTTATACAATCGACGACAATAAGAAAGAAAAAAGAACACCAGCTCTTAGAGTAAATGTAGAAAACTTAACGACATAATTGTATTGCTTACCAAAAGTCTCTAATTCATTCTCTTGGAATGTCTTATCGATCACTATTCATTATGTATATTATTTGATATGCGTAGCATTACGCTCAACACAAGGTCAGTCAAGATTACAAAAAAAAAATAAATTAAAAGCTCTAATTACGCACTTCGTTTGCTCGGTGCTCTGTAAAAATAACAAGCAACTTATTCGTAATTAGCTCGAAACCATAAATAAATTAATAGCTTGAGTACTCTTCACCTGTGCACTAATTCTAACACTTAAAGCCATTCGCATAAATTAATTACTTGAAAGGAGTTTAGCGTTTAACCTTAGTATCGTTTTAGTCGAACGTGCTAATAAACAATGAAACGTAAAGCTAGGCGAACAGGTATCGATTTAGTCAACGAAAGTTCTTGATCTAGTCAACAGTGACCGTTTTCGTTTGACTAAGTTGGGTGAAACGAAGAAATCGCCGGTGACTCTAGTCAATACAAAATTTCGTTTGACTAGATCAACGACAACTTAGTCAAGCGAAAGCAGCATATCAGAATGCGTTGCGAATACGTCATCACTGAGATTAGCGAAAGTAGATGAAAGGGGGTGTACTCATCCATTGCCTTTATTATTGACCTTGAATCCACCATTTTCGCCCCCAATCAAATGCGTTTGCAATTGAACTTCTCGTTTAGAAGTTTATTTTTTTTAGATAAAAAGTATTTTTGAATAAATACCTAATGTGTTTCATCACTTAAAAATGATATCAAGAACAAATGAAGGTACGCATCATCTGTTCTTGATAATATAAATCGCATAAATTTACATGAATTAATATTTTTTTATAGAAGGGTTGGACTGATATTAATGCATTTGATTTTAGACGTTTTGTCCAAAATCTAGAAAAATACTTGACGAACTATTCTGAGACTTCACGGGTGTAAAGAGCATGTTACACTTCATATACATCATTGAAGGTTTTGTCCTGAAAGCAAATAGGGGACCAGCAAAAAATGAACAAAGAAAATAACGTTTCGGATCACCCTGGAAAAATAATGCTTGACATCACCCTGATTATGAGACTTCTTTAACGTAATTGTGTTAGTTTTTATGAGGATAGCACATATATTCATAGAGATATAAAGGTTTGTTTTTTAAAAACAATCAAAATTTTTTCATAAGTGTTTTTGTTTATAACATGCACGGTTTTCAACCCAATGCAATGTCATTTTCAGGAAACTTGTAAATTAAAGTAGAGAAAATACCATGCAATCAGAATATTAAAATATTAAATATTTGATGAAATCTGAGCTTTTTAAATGTTTAAATGTGCATGTGCAAACGTTACCAAATGTCTTTTGCATAATTTATTAGCCAAATGTATAGAACGACCCTTATAAAATGTTCAAGCAGATATCGTGAAAATTCAGAAAGATAACGTCGATAGAATGAGATGAATTTCAGTTGTTCTCAAAAATAAACAAAACGATAAGGGGTTTTCTCCAAATTTTTATATTTGGAGGGACACCAGTATCAACATTTTCTCCTTATGCTGATTGACTTCACATTGACTTCATATAAGCGTAAGGAGAAGAACTTGAAACTGGGTCCGGTCCTAAAATAAAAATTTTGAGAAATCCCCTTAACGGTTTGTTTATTTTTGAGAACAACTGAAATTGAATCAGAACGTCTAAAATCAAATGTGTTCATATTATTTGTCCAACCTTTGTTTGTGGTCGAATTCTTTTTAGTTGGTATCACTCACTTTTTTTTCTTTTTTTTATAATTTTTTTTATATTTTAGATGTTAATTTTATTACCTCTTGGAAATGCTAATTTCAATAAATGAATAAAAAAGTAAATAAAAACCATCAAATTTAATGTTATAATTCTGAAATTTAAAAATATACTTTAACCATAATTATAATTGTAACATGTAAACCAAAAAATCACATCAATTAGTTGTTAATCTAGCACTTCTGGAAGCATATTGATTGCGTGTACATATATTTCTTGTATTCATCAGATTTCTCATAGTGCTAAATGCACTGACATTCAAATAATGCTTAATAACTATTTTGGACCATTGCAGCAATGTGGAACATCAACTAAGGCCGGTGTTTCAATTATCTTTTTCATAAAAGCATCATCTAAATTAACAGTCCCCGCTATGATTTCAGTTTTGTTCAATGTGTAAAGCATTTCTGCTGCTGATATCAAAGCATATGTCTGAGAGCTAGCATATTTGAGCCCACCAAAAATTTGTGAAATCAGTTAGACAAATGGTTTTCTTTTTTGGCAGAAAAATAAGTTGAGCACCTTTCACATATAGAAAAATGTGTATTAACTTTTTGTGGTATGTTAATTGTTGCACCAACAATATAAAACATGCTGTTTTTGTTGCCATGTGTAGAACAGTATCAGTTGCAGCAATATTCCTAGAATCAAAAATAGAAGACGCAGTTTGAATCAGAGTTTCATTTGATCTTTTTTCTAGTTTTTTGGCAGTTAATATGTCAACCAAATGCACATACAAATCTTTGCTATATTTGCCTCTTGTTAAGGGGGGCAAAAACTGGGATACACAAATCAGTTTTACTGCTCTTTGAGATGCATATGCACTTGGCAATTTATCAGCTTTAGACCTTATCACCGAAAAGATATCTTCAACAGCATCATGGTTCATTCGACTTGTGAGCATGTAAGAAAACCCAGATTCCAGAAGTTTTTCAACCAAATGAATCATGGACGTAGCAGATAGCATTAAGCCCGTTTGATTAGGCTTCCATGGGCCATTCGCACCAACTGCCATACAAGTAATCACATCGACAAATCCTTTAATAAGTGCATTTTTTATCCTTGTTTCTTTTAGTAATGGACTTTTTTCTAATCCTGGATGTCATTATATCAAACCAATCTGTCACAATACGTACAAACCACGCAGTAGTCAGAGCTTCAGGAGGTAACAAACCAATGCCCACGGCTGTTTCTAAGCTAACTGCAATGGCAATTGAAAAGTAGCACTTAGCCAATCCTACGTTCATTTTTTGCATAATAACCAGGCTGTATGCATTCAGGTTTCAAATGATACAAAAGTTTAGGTCTGCATCTTGGTACTTTTTGATTATCTTCCTCCAGTATATAAAATTAGTATTATTATCACTCAAAATTTGTGACAATTGCAGAATACATAGAAACTGTCTTCATTACCATATCCGCGATCCGATTTGATGAAATTCGTCATTGTTGCCATAACTTACAATAGTAGTTTGCATATTATTTCATTATGGACACAGCTATTGTCAAAACTTCGCATGCCAAAGGGAAATAACAGAAAACTAACCCAAACGAGGCAAAACAGCGCATCAAATAATCAACAATGAAGAAAACCAGCATTTTCGTGAAAAGTTACCAAAAATTGATTTTGAGTTAATTTCTATTCTGTTTCTGAGATCTTCAGTTTTGAGCATACAAAAGAGATCCACATATCTACAGAAATTTACTTACCTATATGTCAGTGCAATCCAAAAGCTAGGCTTGTCTTCGTCATCTAAAAAGATGTATTTATAATGAACGCTTAGCTGTTCAAATTACAAATATATAGGTTAACATGTCAGGCACCAAAATACCCAGGATCGATAGGATAATATAGAGTACGAGATTATAATAAAAGCATGGGATTACTAACAACTTTTATTTGATAGTGTCAGGTGTGGTTGCTAGGAAAAGGTGTCGTTCAAAAGAAATTGTGTAGTTCTAAATGAATAAATTGAAATACCAAAAGGGTAAATAGAGAGTTGACTAATTTTTTACGTATTCGAACACATAAAACTTCCTAAATTTTGTAAGCATTCCTATGTAATGGTAAACAAAGTGACAGTAACTTGTTGATGCTTTCTGTGTAAAGCTACGGTTTCTTCTTTGCGGATATGCGGTCTCCTTCCTTAAATTCCCAATATGTGTATATCTCTATAATGTTTCCGCAGTTTTATAAGGTTTTATTTGCAGTCCTGGTTACTAAAACATTATTAATATATTCATAAGTTATTTGTATAAAAATGTAGTTTTTCATCTACATTTATTATATAGGCTTGCTTTATTTTTTTTTTTAATGGTCGGAAAATGTTTTTAAAACTTAATGCATCATCCAAACGTTATGCATGTTTTTGACTCTCAATAGAATTTGAGCGATCATAGAATATAGACTAGTATTTGTGCTGGAAATACGAGTTTTCTGTTGATGCAAGTTAAATGCTACAGAAAAAGCAAATTTAATTTATTTCAACTGTCATAAATTTTCTATATGTGATTTATTACAACTTTCTCTTAATATCAAATTAAATCTCATATCACATTTTTTGAATACTGTTTTCTTTACGACTGTTAAAAAGAAGAAAAAATTAATTTACTTTCAACGACAATAGGTATAAAAATTTGGCTTACGCAAATAAAAACTTCATTCCATTGCCCTGTAAATTTTCTTTAAATCGACTCCACGTCTCACGGATGACCAGAATTTGGCGAGTAGTCAAACCAGTGATGGGATCAGAGACATCAAGGGAAGGATCATGAGTGAATTCTGCTGATTTTGGTGACCATGAGTTACTCCACAAGTTTCCCATTAGATATTTGTTAATTAAAATTATGTGAACTTCAGTTCTTAAAATTCAAAACGTTGCAATAAAACAATATATTAAGAAATTCAATGTTTATGCTGATGATAGAATTATTACCATATAGGTTGAAGCTGGAAGATAATTTAATTTGATGATACTATTTGCTTTTATCGATTCTTGCAAATTTTCTGGATTTTTATTGCGAGGAAGTACGAGAGTATTATATTATCAGGTGACTTTAATGACATCATCAAGAACAACGTCTTGGGACAAAGCCCTTCAGTAGATATATTCATAGAAGAGCCTTTCACCTATACGACGAAATCTCTTGCACTTGTAAAGGAATAAAGTCTTTTTCAAATAAATGTTATCGATTTATTTAAATATTAATGTAATGTTTGTAATTTAAATATTAATGTAATCTTTGTAATGGGTGTCGTAACTTTTGCTTGGAGATTTTAGAAACCACATAAAGATAAAGAACTTGAACATCACTTGAAGGTCAGCTTTGCAAGTTACAACACCTATTATTTATGTTTCCTTTGTTCATTTACTTTACCTCATTAATTCATGTATTCTACGCATTACATACGAATGTTTTTAGAAATTTTCTATAATTAATTCGGATGACGGCTAAGCAGATGTTCTCGTGATGCGGCCAAGCTATTTCGAATTCAGAACATGCTCATTTCAGATTTTGTACGTTGTCAAAATATTATTACAAATAGAGAAAATCATTATATATAAATAGACATCTTCCACATTCTCCTTGAAATAAAAATGTTCTTGGAAGACAGAATTTATGAATATTCATCGTTTATAAAATTGTTTGAAATAAACATCCTTTTCACATTGCCTTCTATCAGGACATTTTTGGAACACATTATTTTAAAAGAAGTTGAATTTATTATACAGGGTATCTCAGAATTCATTGTACAAACTTCTAGGGGTGTTTGTGTGGGTGATTCTAAGCAAAAAAGTTCATATGAACATGGGTCCGAAATTGAACGATAACTGAGATATGAACAGAAATTAAAATGCCGCCACCAAGAACAACAAGTTAATAACTCAGGTTCTGTAAAGCCTAGATTACTGAAATTTGGGG
This sequence comes from Rhysida immarginata, assembly GCA_023313115.1. NCBI lineage: Eukaryota > Metazoa > Arthropoda > Chilopoda > Scolopendromorpha > Scolopendridae > Rhysida > Rhysida immarginata. Next base: position 945 of record JAHWFO010043037.1, on the reverse strand, counting down.
GAATAACAGGGTACATAAGACTCTGTATACCGTTAAAATTTGATTGAATTCCAACGAGAAGTTTCCGAGTTACACAGTCAAAATTGTAACAAGTGCTAGTTAATACTCACAAGTGAGCACGTGTTATGATGTTGAATGAGTAACTCGGAAACTTCTTGTTGGAATTCAAATTTTAACGGTATACACAGTCTTATGTACCCTGTTATTCTCCCAAATTTTATTAATCTAGGCTTTACAGAACCTGAGTTATTAACTTGTTGATCTTGTTGAGTTTATTTCTGTTCATATCTCAGTTAACGTTCAAATTCGGACCCATGTTCATATGATCTTTTTAGCTTATAATCACCCATACTAACTTCCCTAGAAGGTTGTACAATAAATTCTGAGACACCCAGTATGTATAATGATTACACTTAGATTATTAGGGGTCGTTCAAGAAATACGTCACACTGTTTTTGCGTTTTTCAATCCCACCGCCCATGTCACACGGTGTCACGTTTTCGATACGAAACACGCGTTCGCGTCACGTTCGCATTTACGTGGTGCTGAACCTCTCTATTATTTGTAGAATTACGATTATCAATGGTCAAAATATGATGTAACAATGCATGACGTTTCAGTTGTTTGGCTTTCTTTCTAGGAGGTATTGTACAAGATTCACACTAAGAGCAAATCAAAATTCGCGGCTATGGAAGAACACGTGAGCCACTGTTGATGTCCAACAGAACCAATCAGAATTCGCAGAACATCATCGAATATCGCATGAATAAAAAAAAATTCTGCAAACACATTGTAAATAATTTAAGATTCCTAGAATGAATTTCTTCCTCCCCTTTTAAGACGTCGCACCATACAAATTAACCCCCTCCCCCTTTCCTATAAACAAAAGAAATACCTTTGGTTACTTCAAAACACAATAAACCTGTTTGAACAGGATTTTATTGT
>JAHWFO010043031.1:0-11391 GCA_023313115.1 Rhysida immarginata | reverse complement strand
ATATAAAAAATGTCGCATGACACACATAAGATATGTCAAATGGAGAAGACAAATTTGAAATATGTGTTACTTGTACTTGAACTTCAAATATTATAATTATTTTGAAAGTAGAGAAGGTTGATTACGATCTTTGGTAAAGATTTATTGCGTGACTGCTACGGGTCACGTGCGCGTAAATGAAAATACGTGAAATGATGCTATTTGTCACGTGACTTTTGTATGTCGGACAATGTGACAGCAGAGTAAAAGGGAGGACGGGTATATGAATGACAAAACAAAGATTTAATGTCCGAAAAATAAATAAAGTACAAATAATGACTTTAGGCTGGTAGCGAATACATAAAAGATGATGTTTGAAGTAAGTATGGAAATAAATTATTTTAACTACAATATTCAGTTCTTCAATATAAGAAAGTTCGTAAACGAATTCTTCGAATATAATAAACAACTCTTCTTGTCGAATAATGACAATTAACGTCGCCAATGACAAATAACGATCGATGTCGTATTGATAAAGGATGCTTCGGACTAAACCTGCACGAGTCCTATGCCCACCATGAGGAGGGTGGGGACTCCATCTTAATATGAATAGAGATACAGAGAATTAGAAAAATCCTCGTAGTGCTTAGCGATCCTCGCAACGCAGGACCAGGCCGTTCCCAATCGTGAAACTTTATGCGCGTGTCAAATATTAAAAGGTTACTCACAATTTGTCGTGTTCGTATGAACCTCGGACTCAGGTCCTACTGTGGAGATGATGGCTCTTGGAAGGATCAATTGGATCGCAGTTGGTGGCAGGTCGACTTTGGGCGGTAACAGCGAAAATTTTTGCAAATTCGGTGGATCTGGACTCCGGCTATGACCTCGCTCGCAAGCAGCGCATATCGCAAAGCATGGTACCACCTCGCGCTCTGCCCATCACTCTTCCCGGTCTTCCTCGTACTGCGTAGTAGTCGATGCTATTAGGTCGGCAGCTACTTTTCCCAGGTTGCTTTCGTCTCTCTCGTCTCCCTCATTAATCTCTCCTCTTCTTTCCTCGTTAGCCAGTTACAATGGTCTCCTCTCTTGACTTCTATCTCTGTCTTCGGTTTTCTTCTCCTACACCACTCTCGGAAAAAGTATCGCCTCTCCCATTTATTGTTTGGCTTATTCTTTTTCGTAGCTCGCTTCCTCTTGACATGGAATTCTTTTTCTTTCATTCCCTTCGCCTAGTTCTCTTATACATTCGCGGTCTTTATTCTTTTCCTCACGTAAACCTTTCGTGTCTCAGATATTTTTCTACTTGATTTTCTCTTTTTTCTCTCCTTCCTACCCTCGTTTCTTCTTCGCTCGTGACTTCGACTCTTCCGTCTTGTCTTATTTCACGAGGGGGTGTCTTCCCTGCAAAGCGTTTCTGCCTTGCACTTTCTTTAATTTTATTTTTATTTTCTCTCTTAAGTTCCTCTCGATTTCTCCCCGATCGATCGTCACTTTTATTTTCTGACACTATTTCATTCACATTGTTGTGTTTCATTCCAAAACAGTAATTGTCATGAAAAAATGTTTCCGGAAATCGAATCTTTCCGACTGCTAATTAAAGCTATTCTACTATAATTAGCGCATGTAAAACACGATATTTTCCAGTTTCATTTGGCAGTACTGAATGGAAAAGGAAAATCCAGAGAAGGGTTAATTCCAACGGGACAGAAGCAGCAAATTCCTCGAGTTCCCATAAGCCGAACATCACAGGTCATTCAAAATTTCAAGCAGCTAGTCCTGTGTGAAAATCCAGCAACTCAAGGGGAGAGATCATTATAGGACTTCACAGCCTACCGTAAATCAAACTATAAATAAAATCTTGTAAACATTCCAAGGAGGAGCTTTAGCAGTGAAGCAGAAATACATTTACACAGTTATTAAAAAGAAATTAATCCCCCGTCCCCCCTCCCCCGAGTAGGGTAAGGCAAGTAGCAGATCCTTGCAGTCATATATTTTTACCCTTTTATCTGCACTTTTTACCTCTCTCCAAGTTTTTTAATCAAAAAATTAATTATATCGAACGTAATATATAAAAAAGGTAAAATAGCTCGTTAACTTTTTGGATTATTCTGTTTAGTTATTTTCTATATAGCTTTTTTATTATTTATTTGTATTTACTAATTACTATTTTGTTTTACTTTGTCCTTCCAAGGACCCTTCTCGTCGGCCATGTGGCCATTTGGGCCTTGGACAGGATTTTTTTTGTACCATTTAAATAAATAAATATTCTTTCCTTCCTCATCATTTCCGAACGTATAATATACCACATGCAATATGTTGCCACCAAGTGACTGCCGCCCCGCAAATCCGACCCCACTGGAACACTTGGGCCTAAACTTCATAGTAATGTAGATCTTGCCTAGAAGAATCTGGATACTGAATTTCACGCCTTTACGTACCTAATTGCACATAGATATGTTGTCCTCTCTAAATGCCACCCCCGTAATTCCGACCCCAGTGTACCAATCAAGACCAAACTAAATAGTGCAGATGGACATGCCCATAGGAAACCATTTTGCGAATTTCAACCTTCTAACTCAAAAAATGTAGAAATTATGAAGGGGACGGACTGACATTATAAAACCAGTAAGTAGCTCCATTCTTCCACTACTAAATAAAACAGATTATGAGCACTTGAGCAATCGTGCGTCGATAAAGTATTTCACGTGCGCGTTCCGATGCCAGTAATATTTAAAAGATGAACAGAAAGTAACAATGTATTCCTATTTGACAAATCGATTGTTATATGACATGCCATTATCTTTGTATTCTTTACACTTACTGTGTTAGCACGTGAATTCGACTTGAATGGGTCCACGAAAAATTCTGAAAAGTTGATACGGCCGAGCTAAGACATTGATGATCAGAATTCTGAAAACAGAATTTGAAAAAATTAATTCCTTTTCAAGTTACCGTGCAAACGGCGGACGGCCGGATAAACGTACGGACCAAGCGCGCATTCTTATAAGTAGCTTTTATGCTAAAGCTCCTAATAAACAAGCGTCGAGAGAATCGTGTTCATAAGCTGTCGCAGAAAGGAAGAGGAACTGTCGGAGTCTTTACGAGGGTTACCTCGCAGTAGAACGATGAGAAGTACGTTCAAATGAAAAGAGGAGATCAGACCACTTGTTCCACAAGTGGACTTATTTCTTGTGGACAAGGATGCTGATCATCTCTTTTCTTTTGCGCCATGAGCATCCACAGTCTAATTAGGTGTTTACATGTTTATTTTTCTTAGAGAAGTCAGTTATCATTTTGGATGAAGCCTACGTCTAACTCAACGATTGCAACAAACCCCGCACGATTTTTTACCGTCGACATGGAGAGAAGACATATTAAAAGTAAGGAAAATATTTCAAAAGGATTGATTTATGCTGACTGCGGTACACTCGTGTAAATGAGGAGAGGAGGTCAGCCCACTTAACCACAAGTGGACTTACTTCTTGTGGCCAATTGGATTGACTTACTCTCTTCTTTTGCGCAACAAGCATCCACAGTTTATTAAGGTGTTTGCATTTTTATTTTACTTTGAGAAGTTATCACATTAGATGAAGCCTACGTTACCTCAACGATTACAACAACGTACAACGGCAATCTGATAATCAGAAGGAAGGCTAATCCGTTTACTATCAGCCCCATCTCCTCAGTCCAATTTTTCACGAGGAAATCCCCGCATTGTATGGAGAGGACAAAAGCAAAGTTTGGCTGCATCAAGACAAAGCTTCCAGCCATATGTCTAATCCGACCGTTCAATTTATGTTGGATTTGTAAGATGAAACTGAAATTCACGTTATACCCTTTCATGATATCCCTGTCAAGTCACCAGATGCATCCCCGATGGACTTCTGTGAATTTGGATTATTGAAACGAGCCCTTGCTCGAAGCCGTCCAACAACCCTTGAGGGTCTCTGGAAAGCCTGCAAACAGGAATGGAACGATATTAGTCTCACCGTTTTGCAGACATCTCTTCTACAGCGGGATATACCGTGCAGGGCAAAAATCCACAACCAGGGTCACCAAATAGAACGGAATTGTTGGTGGAGAAAGGGGCTTTCTTCATAAACTTTCTCCTCCAAATCCTAACCATAGATCGTAATCTACCTTCTGTAAGCGTTGTTTATATAGTTATGATTAAGACAAAACACATCTTTTATGTTTTGTTCTTTTTTCAAGTTTGACTTTTATTTGGACATCAAATAATTGTATTCTTAGTATTAATTATTCATTTTACAAATAAATGTACTTTGAAATTAAACTTAATTTTCCTTTAGATTATACACTATATGATCAAAAATATCCGGACACCCCTCACAGATCATCGATTGGCCCAATGTCACATGATAATGACTTGCACATCATTTAAATAGCTTCCCACACCTTCAGACACAACTCTGCTTGGACATTGGCAAGAATGGGTCGTCCGGCAGAGCTCAGTGAGTTCCAACGTGGAACCATCGTTGGATGTCACCTATGCGGCAAGTCCGTGCGTGACATTTCCAGCCTTCTTCAGATACCCAAGTCAACAGTAGGCGATGTCATTATGAAATGGAAGACCCGGGGATCAACAACAGTTCAACAACGAACCGGTAGACCCAAGAAACTAACGGACAGAGACCGTCGAGTGCTTCGTCGTGTCACCCGCAGCAACCGGAAGTCCTCGGCGGAAAAAATTGCCACAGAGTTTCGAAACGCCTCTGCAAATGATGCCAGTACCATGACAATTCGTCGGGAACTGCACACGATGGGATTCCATGGCCGTGCTGCTGCCCACAAGCCCCACATCAGCAGGGTCAACGCCAAGCGACGTCTGGAGTGGTGCAAAGCCCACAGAAACTGGACAATGGACCAATGGAAACGTGTAATGTGGACAGACGAATCTCGCTACACACTCTGGCAATCCGATGGACGAGTTTGGGTTTGGCGCATACCTGGAGAACGCTTCTTACCTGAGTGCACAGAGCCCACAGTCAAGTTTGAAGGAGGAGGAGTCATGGTGTGGGGCTCATTTTCATGGTACGGACTGGGCCAGCTCGTTCCTGTGCAAGGAATCATGAACTCCGACCGTTATCAGAATGTTTTGGACAACTGTGCACTTCCAACGTTGTGGCAATTTTTCGGAAACGGGCCATTTCTCTACCAACACGACAATGCTCCGTGCCACAAAGCGAGGCGTGTACAGCAGTGGTTTGCGGACTCAGGGGTCGAAGAAATGGGTTGGCCGGCACATAGTCCCGACCTCAATCCTATAGAGAGTCTGTAGGATGAATTGGAAAGACGCTTGCGGGGCAGATCACATCGGCCAACTTCTGTACCTGAACTGATTCTCGCTCTTCGGGAGGAATGGAAGAACATTCCGGAAAGTACCTACCAACATTTGGTGGAAAGTCTTCCCCGAAGGGTGGAAGCTGTGATTCGGGCAAATGGATGTGCAACGCCCTATTGATTTCCATGAAATCGTGGCTAGAGCGCAAACGTGCATGTGTCCGGATATTTGTGATCATATAGTGTATATATATAGAGTACCCATTGATATAAGCTTATTTGCGGAAAGATTTTTTTTATCTGAAATAAATCCATATTATAATTGAGTTTATAAAAACGTTAGTCGAATGGACTAATGATTAGCCTTTCAGGTTATGATAAGGTTATAATTTGGCAGTTTAAAATTCATGCTTTACCTGAATTTTCAATATAATTAGCGATATTGACTAAGTGTAACGTGTAAATATCATAAAAAGAGTAGATATGCGCAGTGGATCAAACAATGCACGTAACAGTGAACGGTATAGAGATTTAAATGAATTTATTATAATTATTGAACAAAATAAGCAAACATGAAAATAAAAAAGATATCAAAAACGCTATCGCTAAATAACTCTTAACTAAGCAATAAATTAGATCAATAACCAAGTGCACAAATAGCATTGAACTCTAATATATGGATACTTCCGGCACTCATTATAATTAAACTATCATACAAAACTTCATGGAAAATTAAACAAATGGACTAAATACCCATCATTATCATTATCAATGCTGCCTATAACAAGATTCCTTAAATATGAGTAAGTACACTTATAAATGCAATCATTTATATTCAATACCACAACTCTTGCTAAAGAAACAAAAAGCTTCACAAATAACCAACTTGGCTATATACGTAGCATAAAATAGGAGTCACAATGAAATAAGTTCGAGAGTCACAATTAAAAATGGATAACGTCCAGTCCAGGAGCGCTTTAAAAGCTATTACATATAAATAAGTCACAAACACTAAATTAGGTCTAGTCCGAGGTAAGTCTTACATAATTAGGAAATCAACAAATGTTCACTCAATGAAGAATATAAGAATAAAACAGAGAAACACAAACGGTGCCAAATTCACTTCTTTATCTAAATTAACACTATCACAGTTAATTGAAACCAATTAAACACACACGGACGGTTAAGATTAATTGTTGACTTCTTAACGTCAAAATTGAGCTAGGGTGAATCCCATCTGGTGAATCAAATACGCAGCCATGCTAAAAGGCCATAAACCTCGGATACATGACGCACTGCGTAATTCTCGATAGAATAATTCTGGGAATGTCGTCTTAATTAAAGCGGCATTTCTGCCCACAATAAATTCCACACTTTCGAGGTTAGCTGACCACTCGGCGACGGACCTATGGAGCACTCTAGGCGTTCGGGACTCACAAAGCGGCGGAAGCAACACGCTGCCTTCGTTTTCTCGATGCCATGTTGGCAAAAACGCCGCCACGTTGCCTTCACTGCACGGCTCGCTCTCCGCTCCCGAAACGTTTGTCTTTAGTCGCCAGCTACCTGGTGAGGTCGGAGAACCTTTTTTTTTGCCTTCCGTCCGGTTTAGCTACATAGAAGAGATCACTCGTATGCCTCCGGGGTTCTCTGCGGGATCCATTAGCCGTCGATCCGAGCAACCCCTCTCCTGGGGTTCTCTCCTCGCTTTTTGCTCTCGCAATTTCGAGCTCCGCGCTCGAATCTCCTCCCTCGTCCTCATTGGTCCGGGCGTGTTAATGTTGCTGACGCTGTTTCTGACGTCGCCTCGCCCTCCTCTCCGAATGATAATAGATTCGAGAGCGAAAGCGAACGACGACGTCATCGGAATTCGTGTTGGCATTCGAATTCTGTGACACTAAGCAGTAATCAACTTTCTGTAAGCGTTATTTATGTTGTTATGATTACGAAAAAACACATTTTTTATGTTTTGTTAATTTTTTTTGAAGTTTTCTTGAGACTTTTATTTTGATGTCAAATAATTGTATTCTTTTTTATTAATTATTCAGTTTACTAATAAATATACACTACTGTTTATAAAAATCGCAACACCCTGATGGAATAGCCCAATCTGCATTAAATTTGGAGCATTTGCATATCATGGGTCAGAAAAGAAACCATTAGATTTTCAGGTCAATACAATGCGTTTTATTGTCACATTAGTATCGGGTGAAACCACCGTGGGATGCAATTACAGCCTCTAAACGTCGTGGCATTGAGTCAAACAAGCTCTGAATAAGGGCCTGCGGAATGTCCTGCCATGCTCTGTCTACACGGGTATACAGTTCATCCACAGTTGCTGCTGCAGGAGTCTGACGAGCCAATCGATGAGCAACCCTGTCCCACACATGTTCGATTGGGGACATGTCTGGTGAACGAGCAGGCCAGGGGAACAAGGGCGTCTGATGTGCTTGGTAAAAGGCGAGGACATTTCTGGCCACATGCGGTCGGGCATTGTCCTGTTGGAATACAGCGCCTGGAAGGTTCTGCAGGAAGGGGATGACCTCGGGTTGCACAACTTCCCTGATGTACCGGTCACTGTTCAGATTGCCATGGATTCTGATCAGACGGGAACGGCCATGGTAACTGATTGCACCCCACACCATCACCCCTGGCGTTTGTCCTGAATGACGCTGCAGGGTGCATTCTGGAAGGTCGCGCTCGCCACGATGTCTTCTGACTCGTATCCTGCCGTCATGGTGGTGCAAGTTAAACCTTGACTCATCCGAAAACACAGCTTGTTGCCATTCAGCTTGCTACTGTTGGTGTTGATGGGCCCATTGCAACCTGAGGCGCCGGTGGTTTTGAGTCAAAGGAATCCGCAACAATGGTACTCGTGCCATCAATCCTCTGGAAATCAAACGGCGTCGTACAGTGCTAGCAGACATTGTCCTGCCTACTGTAGCACCCCACTGTTGTGCTAACACTGTGGAAGTGGCTGTACGATCTGCTACACACATGCGATAGAGGTGTCTGTCATCTCGCGGTGTCGTCGTGCTGGGTCTTCCTGAGCCTGGTCTTCAGTGTGCCCTGTTCTCTTCGCTCCACTGCCTCCATGCACGCATAATTGTCGTTGCATTACGTCCTACACGAGCAGCAATGTCTCGATACGACCATCCCGCTTCACGCAGACCAATTATGCGTCCTCTTTCAAAGTCTGTCAGCTGTTGATATGGTACCCTTCGTCGTCGTCGAGGCATGGTGTTCTTTCAAGCAATTACTCTGAAAATCTAATCATCTGACCCATTGTATGCAAATATTGCAAATTGCATATGGATTAGACCATTCCATCAGGGTGTTGCGATTTTTATAAACAGTAGTGTATTTTGAATATAAACTTAATTTTCTGTTTGATTATACGAGGCGCATCCAGAAAGTTAGTTTCCCGATGTTTTCCCCTTTAAAGTAAACGTAATTAGCCGTGTCAATTGCACATGTGTAACAGATCTATGACGTATCAATCATATGCCAGCCGGACAGGTCCCGCCTCGTGCCAGTAGCGTGGTAGCAATGGTCCGTAATGGAAGCTTTTATTTCTTCTCCCGCTGCCTGCGAGGTTCGGTCGGTGATAAAGTTCTTGAATGCACAAAGCATTGCGCCAATTGAAATTCATCGTCAGCTCTGTCAGGTCTATAGGCCGAACATCATGAGTAAGCAGATGGTGCGTCGCTGGTGTAGGCAGTTTTCCGAAGGTCGTCAAAGTGTCCATGATGAAGAGCGCAGTGGGCGACCATCCCTCATCAATGATGATCTTGTTGAGCTTGTGCGGCAGCCCTGATCTTGCTCCCAGCGATTTTCACGTTTTCTTGCATTTCAAGAAATTCCTGTCCTCCGGTGAGCGTTTTGGCAACGACGAAGAGCTGAAGACGTCTGTCACACGCTGGTTCCATTCACAGGCGGCAGAATTCTACGACAGGGGGATACAAAAGTTGATCCCACGATACGACAAGTGTTTCAATTCTGGTGATGGCTATGTTGAAAAATAGCTGAAACATTGCTGTACTTGTTGCCAATAAATATGTTCCGGTAAGTGTGAGTTCTTTTTTTTTTTTTTAAATTGGGAAACTTACTTTCTGGATGCGCCTCGTATATAGAGAACCTCTTGATGTATTAGTAGAGATATTTTTTTTATCTAAAATAAGTCCATATAATTGAGTTTAGAAAAATGTTAGACGAATCGACTGCCCTTTCCGACTTCTCGAGTTCCCACAAGCCGAATATCGTTCAAAAGTTCAAACAGCTTGTCCTATGTGAAAATCCAGCAACTCAAAGAGAGATCGCGAGAATTATAGGACTTCACAGTCTACCGTAAGTAAAATAATAAACAAATATTTGCAAATGGAAACGCGTCGCAAAAATCGTGTGCATAATCTGTCGGAGAAAGGAAGAGGAACTGTCGGAGTCTCTATGAGGGTTACCTCGCAGCGGAAAGATGAGAAGTACGTCCAAATGAAGAGATGAGGTCAGCCCATTTGTTAACAAGTGGACTTATTTCTTGTGAACAACTGGACTGACCGCCTCTCTTCTTTTGCGCAATAAGTATCCACAGTTACCGTCCACGCGGAGAGAAGTCATATCAAAAGTGCTCCAAGGAATGTAAGGAAAGTTTTTCAAAAGGATTTATGCTGACTGCAGCACACTCTTAAAAAGGCAATCTGACAATCAGCCCCATCTTCTCAGTCCAATTTTCCACGAGGAAATCCCCGCATTGTATCGAGAGGAAAAAAGCAAAGTTTGGCTGTATCTAGACAAAATCTCCAGCCATATCTCTAACCCTCCAATTTACGTTGGATTTTTATGATGAAAATGAAATTCACTTTATTCATTATATGAATTAAATTCATTATATCCCTGTCAAGTCACCAGATGCATCCCCCATGGACTTCTGTGGATATGGATTATTGAATCGAGTCCTTGCTCGAAGCCGTCCAACAACCATTGAGGGTCCCGTAGCAAACAGGAATGGAACAACATATGTCTCGCCGTTTTGCTGACATCTCTTATACAGCGGAATATACGGTGCGGGGCAATAATCCACAACAAGGGTCACCAGAACGATAATCGAGGTTCTGCTGTAATCATTAGCAGACTCTACTTTTAAATTCGAATCACTACGTAGCAGACTAAGCGCTTTCTCAAACCTGCACTTCCGTGAGAGTTTCTGCCGTTACTGTTCGAAGCTCTTTCTCTGATTACAAGCGACGATTATTCGTAATCTTTTATAAATTTTTAAATGATTTGCATAAAAGTCTTTCTAATTATTTCCGATGAACAACAATTAGTATTCCTTGCTGGCTATTTTAATTTTTAATCAATGATCTTGATAATACCGTGCAGGGTGTTGCAGGGTGTTGATAAATTAACCCAATTATCATTTGATGTCGAGCAGGCCCCTGCAATCGAGCGGGTAGGCTTCCCGTTATACTGCCCTGTAGTTATTTGCAACAACCTGTACATGCGAGTGCCTATTTTGCCGCTTTAGGTTTTTCTTTTTCCTCTAGGCTTTATCCTCTCGCGAAAAGGTCGGGCATAGTCGTGCCATCTATCTTCTATATATATAAAGAAGGATGTTTGTGGGTCTGTTTGTCTGTATGTTTTTTATACAAATCTACAGTTTTATTCCGATCTTGATGAAATTTCGCATACATGACCTTCAAAGCATGAGGAAGGTCACTGTCTACCTCAGATTTCGGAAAAATAATAATTATCGATAAAAAATCGATATTCATGGTTATGGCAGGGCATATTAATGAGAAATATCTCATGACCAACAATGCAAGGCAAAGTTTGTACAACAATAGGTATCAACAATGGTATCAACACGCAATGCAGGGATCAGCAATCAATATCTCATGACTAACAATGCAAATCAAAGTTTGTACAACAATAGTTATCAACAATGGTATCAACACGCAATTCACAGACACAGTGCATGAACCAACAATATATATCTCATGACCAACAATGCAAGGCAAAGTTTGTGCAACAATAGGCCCATTGTGTTCGCATCAACAATGGTATCAACGCGCAATTCACCAATAACAATGAGCACAGAATGATGATGTAATGTTAAAG
>JAHWFO010042959.1:0-14876 GCA_023313115.1 Rhysida immarginata | reverse complement strand
GAGTATCAGATACAAAAAGAATTTTGAAAATCGGTTAAAAAATAAAAAAGTTACAGCCATGGAGGCCTTACTTTCCAGCCCACCCTCGTACTTTATTTTAAGTACCGGATTTATTGCAGGGTGACTAGCAACCAGGAAAAGTTAGGGAATTTTACAAAATCAGCAAAAAAAATGCGAAATTGAAACGAAAAATTTGAAAAATGTCAATAATATTCTATCAAAATAGTTTGTTTTTTTTTGTGTTTTTTTGGTGCTGGTAGTCAGGGAAAATTATGCGATAACCAGAGAAAAGTCATGGAATTTTACAAAATCGTTTTGCTAGACACCCTGTTATTGGGAATACCCCTTAACGCTGGGTCTCGATTAATCGCCGGGGGTCTCCAGACCATTGAGACAAATAGAAGCCCGGGCCTGTATTCAAGATTTTACGGTAGATCCATTTACAAACAATACAACAAAAAAATAAACCAAATCAACAAGAACAACAAAAAAGGATATTCAATACAATGCAATAACAAAATTTTCCACAAACAGAAAAAAATATTTGAACAAATACCAAACGTAAAAATCATATCAAAAATAACATAACAAAACATTAATAACCACCACCAACCTAAAAGTAACAAACAATCAAAATAACAACACAAACATTGATTTCAAAGATATATAAGAAAATTGGAGCACTACAAAAATAATTTACCAAATGGCATGTAAAAATTGTGAACATATCTACACAGGTCAAACTAAAAGTCAACTACAAATAAGAATAAAAGACCATGAAAGAGCACTTCGCCACAAAGACAAAAACAACCATTTAGTTAACCATTGTATCAATAAAAACCACCACACACCAGATAGGCTTGTTAGGTATTAACATTCTTTTCAACTTTTATGGTCATTTCAGGATGAAGTTATATGGACTGCAAATTTTGCCTCGCAAGGGTTCTTTAACGTGCAGCTGGCAAACGATTACACTAGACCAACGGCTTTGCTTCTCTTCCATATGAAGTGCATGATCTCAGGATTTCCCCCCTGAAAAAATCCTCGTCGTCTTCATCCGACGTCGAACCCGCGTCCTCGGGCATCAGAGGTGATCACGCAACCACTGAGCCACCGAGGCCGATACAGGCCGGATTGGAATAACACAAAAATCATTGGATAAGAAGAAAATTATAAAAAAAAGATTAATTAAAGAAACTATAAATATCATTACAAATAAGAAATATGGGTTCCGTACTACCATATATTTACCAAAGTATGCCAGGTTCTAGAGGGTGTAGCACTGTGTTCTCGATTTCAGCTTTTATAGACATATAATCTATAATAGTTTAAGTTTCGAAATTTATAAAATAAGCACTTTGAACAAAAAAGTTTTCAAATAGATTTCAAAAAATCACCTGAAAAAAGATTTTATGTTTGGCGTTGCGCAAGTCCAACTCACACTTGGTCAGTTTTTCATTATTTGTTGTAATACTTTACAGTTTGAACTACAATCATGCCAAGTTTGACGCTTATATGTATAACAGTTTTTACGATAGAACAAAAAAAAACAACCAATACTTTGCGATGTACTTGTTAGACAGTCTGCCATCCGCCATAATAACACACACTCTGTGAAAATTTCAACTGGCTACCTATTCCTGCTCTAAAGATACTGCCCGTAAGAGTGTTATCTTACCACACAACAATCCCTGGCGTTGGACAGACCAAGAGAATTATTATTTTTTTTCCAGATTATTTATTTAATTAAATAACAACGACATAACAGTCTTGCCATAACAGTCCCTGGCTTCGGACGGATTGTTGTAACTTTCTTTGTTGGCCTCGGACAGCCGGACGGACCAACGGATAAGAGAATTAGTACCGGGCGGGCAAGAAATAACGTGAGGTGTTCACAGCTCGCTAGCGGGAATTCTATTAGGCCAAATGCACTACATTTTGGTGTATATACTTAGTGGAACATGCGGTTTCGATTTCTGCAAAAAAAAAAAAAAAATAGTACCAAAAGTCGCCATAGGGGGCGCTTATTTCAAGAAAACAATGAATACCTAATTGTCAAATGAACAAATACCGTACAAACCAACTTTAGTAACAACAATAAACAATGTTTTATTTTTAATTCCAAATGTGTTTCAATATGACCACCAGTGTGCTGTTCCAATAGCTGCATTTATTAGTCTGATATGTAACGTTATTTGATCCTTTAAGGTTGAGAGGTCAGGAACATGTGCTTGATATACAAGGCTTTTCAAATATCCCCATAACCAAAAATCACAAGGGTTGAGATCAGGCGACCTGGGTGGCCATACCATGGGAAATGCACGACTAATTATTCTGTTGTCTGAAAAATGTTCTCGCAAGATCTGCTGCACCTGACGTCTGATGTGCGGTGGCGCACCATCCTGCATAAAAATGGTAGAATCCAGACAACCCTTTTCCTGCAATCGTGGTATCACAAAATTCTCAAGCATATCGGCATACCTGGCAGAATTGACAGAACAAGTCACCGATCCACGGGGACGGATTTCTTCAAAAAAGTACGGGCCGATGATGAAAGAAGCAGTAAAGCCGCACCATACTGTTAGTTTCGGTGAATGCATAGGAGTTGGCAGACACACTTGTGGATTTGATGTAGTTGTGGGTATTGATATCACCATTCAAATAAAAATGTGCCTCATCACTCCATAAAATTTGCCATGGCCATGCATCATCCACTTCCATATGTGCTAAAAATCTCAACGAAAAGTCAGTTCAGGTACGTTCATCTCCAGGAAGCAATTGTTGAACAGGTGCGAGTTTATAGGGATAAAATGTCAATATCTTATGCAATATTTTCCTCTCCGTCGAATATGGGATATCTGTTTGGCGTGCTATTGCGTGTGCACTGCTGGTACCCTGCACAGTAATCATCTCCTGTTCCACAACAGCAGTTGCAACTTCTTCAACGTGTTGCTGCCTGATTCGTTTGCGTCCCCGGCCTGGTTGCACTCCTAGAGTTCCGGTAGATTCATATCGTTCAATCATTTTCCGTAAGTTAGTTATGCTCATCGGTCCTCTTCGTAACGTTTTCAATCGCCGGAATTCACGAAGGGCAGCATTTGCATTGTCACTCTTCTGATAAAACAACTTGACTATTACGCTCGGTCAGGCAGAGTAAGCGTCATCGTCAGGCCATTCGTTCGTGAATGATGGGAAATTCTCAGCCTTGCCTTTTATTGTCATGATTGCTCAACACGGAACGCGCTTATGCAAATGTATTCATTGTTTTCTTGAAATAAGAGCCCCCTATGGCGACTTTTGGTACTATTTTTTTTTTGCAGAAATCGAAACTGCATGTTCCACTAAGTATATACACCCAAATGTACTGCATTTGGCCTAATAGAATTTCCGATAGCGAGCTCTGAACACCTCACGTTACTTCAAGGTTACTATTATCAACATCATATGTCACAACCTTCAAAAGACTGCATCATTTTCATAAAGTTTCTTTTCATCTATTCACAAGACGGTTTCCCAAAATTGGTGACTTTATTTTGTTTTTTATATATGCTTAGTTTATATTTTTTCACATTAAAACGAGAATATCAAAATTTTAACTGAAATTTCATTTTGTTGTAGTGGGTTTATTTTTACGCTTATTTCTAATCTCTTTCTCACTTTTTTTTTTTTATATCAACGTTTTAAGCTCTACAAGTGTACAATTGGAAATAATTTTCTTTACCTGTAATGGTTACAAAGTTGCAAGATGCAAAATTCAAGGTCAAAGGTCAATTTTGACACCAGCATTGTTTAGCCCTTACCTAATTCCTATATGTTGCCTGCAACAGATTTATTAGATCTCCTTACTTGTTTTGAAATTGTATTGGGGGTACAGACCTTTGACTCACCTTGTATATAAAATGAAAACCATTAAACATACCAATGTCAAAATTTGCACTGGATATTCTTTAATCCATGCGACACTAATTGAGCTTCTCTTGCTTGCACAAACAAATGCGAGAACATATATTCTTGGAAATATAGACTCCGGAATGACATGGATTTCATTCATTCCATTGAGATTCAGGCTGTGTGAGCTAACTCAGTCCTGTTGATAATAACCTTGTCTGCATTCACTATCATGTAATTGCTCTACAAATTGTTTGAATGTGTTGTGACCATGTTCCACTGGACAGCAACAGAGTGGCGAAAGGCGGCTTTTTCTGACAAATCACGGTTTATGCTCCATCGGACACATGGGCAATGGTGTGTACAGCGTTCAGCGTCAGAAAACAACACGTGCCGCAAGGGTCCAGGCAGCATTATTGACGGGGGGAATGTTTTCATGACATTCCCTGGGTGCACTCATCATTATGGATGGCACCGTGGATCAATGGAAGTACTCATCTGTCCTTTCAGACCATGTCCACCTGTACATGTAGATTGTGTTTCCTCAGCACGATGGCGTCTTCCAGCAGGACAATGCGACTTCCATACAGCATGCAGTGTCCGTGCGTGGTTCGAAGAGCATCCAGACCAATATGGTAAGAAGCATTCACCGGGTCGACCTCGCCTGTTTGATGTCAGAACTGAGAGACGGATCATCCGATCTCTGAATCCGGGGAATCGCACCTCTTGCAAGAAAATATGCCGAGACAATCATATCGACCCTAAGGCATCTTCGTACCGTGCAGCGAATCTTCCATAACAGTGAATTTGTTGGGTGGAGAAAGATCAAAGAGAATCAGCATAGAAACCACAACATTGCAAGCGGAGACTGAAATATGCAAATGCAAATTTGTACCTAGATTGGACCAAGGTTGTGTTCTCTGATGAGAAGCAACGTCAAGCGGGTGGTGGCACGGTGATGGTGTGGGGAGCAATTGGATATCCTTGGAAAGTTCCACTGGTGGTCGTGACTGGACAAATGTGCTCCCTAGCACATTACTATGAACTGCTTCGCCAACATCTCTTCCCTGGCATCAGAGAAATCGCCGGCCAGGACCCAATATTTCAACAGGATAACGCACCGTGCCACAGAGCCACCAATTCCATGAACTGGTTACGTCGCAATAGGATCAAGATTCTGGACTGGCCTAGTCTCTCACCGGATCTCAACATCATCGAGAACCTAAGGGCAGAGTCGGTTCGCTTGGTGTATGATGGTGGGAGACAATTTGATACAGTGGAAGCGCTTACTGAAACAATCCACAAGTGCTGGGGCAGCATCCAACAAACATACACTGTCATATCACTGAATTATGACCACTCGCTTAGTAATGGGAGTACCCACCCTTCGCCGCTATAACTGCTGCTAGGCGTCGTGGCATGGACGCAAGGAGTGCGCGGTATGTGTCCGATGGTATGGCAGTCCATTCCGCTTGAAGCGCTGTCCACAGAGCTTCGACAGTCATAGGTGGAGGGTCCAGCTGCTGTACATGGTGCTCAAGGTGCTCCCACAGATGTTCGATTGGATTGATGTCCGACGAATTACCGGGCCAAGGGAGCACTCGAAAGTCAGTAGAGTGTTCCTCGAACTAATCCAGAAGGAGATGTACCTTGTGGCAGGGTGCATTGTCCTGCTGGAACACACCATCACATTAGGGGAACATCGTGAGCATGTACAAGTGCACCTGGTCCACTACGATTGACAGATAGCCACAAGCATTCAAATTGTCCTCTAGACGAATCAGTGGACCTAACTGCTCCCAACAGAAGATCCCCCACACAAGCACACTACCCCCACCAGCCTGTTTCCGGCCCACAATAGCCTCTTGCAGTCTCTTTTCATGGTGTTCACGACGCACTCGCCATCGCCCGTCAATCTTATGGAGCAAAAACCTTGACTCGTCGGAGAAAATGACCTTAGCCCACTAGTCTATGGTCCAATGGCGGTGCTCACATGCAAAGTCTAGGCGGCGTCGACGATGACGCCTGGTCGACTGTTCAGGCCCATCCGTAGCAGGGTGCATTCAACGGTAATGTCGGACACACATCTGTTGGTAGCACTGTTGAATGTGGTGATCAGTTCGATGGACTGTCACCTTTTACAAGTCGTCGTAGGCGCCGCTCACCCCGTCGGTCGATGGCTCGTGACCCTTTGCAATGTACACTGAGTTAACAAAACTCATAGGATAGCAAGCACATTGATTGATGGGCATGGCTCACGAATTTACAGGGGTAACGGATTCTGGGAATGGACCATTAGACGTTGTGGGAAGAGCTTGGATAAGTGATTAATCAGAAATGGCACGTCGTCGCGAGTTGACGTCTTTTGAACGGGGTATGATAGTAGGTGCCCGACGCATGGGATGTTCCATTTCGGCAGTGGTGCAGGAATTTGGCTTTCCCCGCTCAACTGTCTCCAGGGCGCATCGGGAATGGCTGGATGAAGGACTGTCTCTCACAGTCCACAACAGGCACCATACCGGGCATCCAGCTGCCCTGAATGATTGTGACCGGCGACACCTGGGACGAATGATTCAGAGAGACAGGAGCGTAACAGTGCACAAATCACAGACCAGTTCAATACTGGCCGCACTAGAAACGTCTCTCG
Source organism: Rhysida immarginata (assembly GCA_023313115.1). Lineage (NCBI taxonomy): Eukaryota > Metazoa > Arthropoda > Chilopoda > Scolopendromorpha > Scolopendridae > Rhysida > Rhysida immarginata. The sequence goes on along the minus strand of JAHWFO010042959.1, from coordinate 8,341 downwards.
GTGGATAATCCGTCGGAATCTGCATGCCCTCGGCGTGGCAGCCGTTGCCCTACACGGGTGCCAATGCTTACCCAGCGTCATCGGACACTCCGGCATGCATTTGCCACCAACCATCTTGGCTGGACTCTGCAACAGCGGCGTAACGTCATATGGTCAGATGAGTCACGATATCAACTGTACCACGCTGATGGGAGGCACCGTGTGTGGCGCAGACCTCACGAAACGATGGATCCCGCATGCCAGAAGATGGTGGTGCAGGGTGGTGGGGCGTCAGTGATGGTCTGGGGTGCATTTTCCTGGTTTGGAATGGGCCCTCTGGTTATCCTGGACCAAACGTTGAATGGTCCACGGTATCGTCAACTCATCGGAGAGCATCTGCACCCGTTTTTGACATTTCAACATCCTGACGACGTAGCAGTCTTTCAAGATGACAATGCTCCACCACATCGCTCGAATGTCTTCCGCGAATGGTTCGAGGAGCATGCAGGACAGGTCCAACGACTGAGCTAGCCAGCCCGGAACCCTGACATGAATCCCATCGAGTATATCTGGGATGCTGTTGAAGTCAGGCTCCGGGCAGCAACTATCTTGGGCTCTGCAGACTATCTGGTGTCAACTGCCTCCACAAGTGTACCAGGGACTTGCAGACTCACTACCACGCCGTATTGCTGCACTCCACAGGGCCAGAGGTGGCCCGACCAGATATTAAGTAACTATCCCATGAGTTTTGCTAACTCAGTGTATAATCATGCGTGTGCCTTGAAGGGGTGCTGGTCATAATTCATTGACAGTGTATGTCCAGAACTTGTACCACTCGATTCGAAACTGGCTCATTGCAGTGCAGAGTGCACATGGAGGGCCAAGTGATTGTTAGTGTACGGAAAAATGTATCTTTTCACTGATATGTTACCTGCTATATTTTTGTCACTGGTGTTTAGAGGGGTGTCTCATGAAATCATTACTATCCAGTTTGCATAAATTCACTGCCCACCTTAGCTTTACACATTGTTATACTGAAGGGTTGGTGTCCACACAGGGGGGGGGGGGTGTCCACAATCACTTTATTTTATCTCATAAAGCCATAGAAGTATGCTTGAGAGAGCAGAAGGTAAGATTTCAAGAAGACTTTGGGTGGCTTGCAAGTTTGAATCAGTCTGCAAAAGCAGTTGTGGTCTTTGTTATAAATGGAATACAATTTTATTTCAATTCGAAAAGGCATCTCGTATGAATCGATGTAGAGAAAGTATTTTTTCTTTTACTTCATTAATTCTGTTGAATAGGATGCTAATTGACAGATTTAAAGGGCTGGGCTCTACAGATGTTTTAAAAATCGTTACTGAAGGGAGGGGTACATCTTATTTCTAGTTGAGAATATTTTAAGAATAAAAGTGTGCTCGAACAAAGGAGGACCTGACAGGAAGGGTGTTGTGCCTTAAAAGCTACACAACTCAGCTGGGTTCGTCGACATAATAGAAAGAGAGAGGGAGAGTGAGTGAGGAATGCCGTTGATAATACAATTATTCAATATGGAGAGGGGGGGGATACGCAAATAGAAACTCGAACAAAGAAAACGAAAACTGGGAGCAGAATCTTTAATTATAAGGTTCCCTACTATAGCCAAACGCGCCCATTCATAAAGAAACCTACCACCTGTTCATTTATTAAAACTCAGCGAAACATGATATCGGAAGTGCAAGCTGGCTATTGGCTCAGAGGCTGAGGAAACCCCGCGAAGGCGAATCTGAGTTTCTAATTGGACGGAATCGGCTGCTCTAAGATGGCCTCCTGGAATCTGGATTTTCAAAGTTTGCTTTTGAATTCAAAGTTTTAAGAGCTTTTTTTGCTCTCCTTTTGTTAAGTTATAATTGCATAGGAGTTTTTTTAAGGAGTAGGTTTATTTAATGTGTTTTTTAAAAGAGATTCTAGCGTTAGTTTTGTTTGTTATTGAGTTTGGTTATTACTTATTCATGTTCAGGGCCCCGTCACAGATGAAATTTCGCGGGAAATACGACTTCGCGCCAAAATGAATTCCTTTGTGTGTTGAATAATGTAGTCGGCCGATGCTGAGAAAGTGGCTTCTCTAGTGTGTTGGTATGCGTTCCTGAATCCGCATTCATCGCCTCGCCAGCAATGGCTGCGTTCACGAAACTCGCACACAATGAACAACGCACTTTGAGCTTTCTTTGTGTTCACGTATCGTGAAGCAGGATGGGTTTATAAGATCGATATTTAAGATACAACAACGCCATTCCATCGTTGGTGAAAAAAAAAGTCATTGATAGAGAGAGCAATGCCTCGGCCACCGAGAGGTACGTCGTCGTTGTCGTCGACCCCCCGTACTCGTGGTCGCGGCCGCGGACGAGGACGAGGGGCTGCCGCTGCCGCTGCGGCGGCGACGGCGGTTTATGTGACTCCTTCTCGGAGCGAGTATGCTGCGTCGGAATTTACGTATAAGTCGTCGGGGAGCAATGAAAATGAGGAGGCCAGTCTAATTCTGATGGATCAATACGGGCAAACACCTGATCATTTTTATCTGTCGACAAACATTAAAGACGTCAGTGGCAGATCGCAGGTATTATTATTCTATTTACTATAATAAAGCATGAAGCGTTCATTTGCTTTCGTTCTCCATTGTTAGCACTCGCTCATTCATTCTTCCTTCATTCATTCTGTAATCAATAGTAAACAATAACAATAAGCATATGAAACCTTCCTCATTAATAACAATGCATTAGTGTCCCAGTTCCCCTCATTATCACAACTTTTCCATACGAGTACAAACAAAGCACTTTATCATCTTGAAAAAAAATTTTTTTTTTAATATTTTTTTTTTTAAAACCTCAAATGCAGCAATTTGATGTGAATGCTGTTATAATGTCTCACTAAGAATTGACAAAAGACAATAAAAAGTTTGGTTATGATCAGTTTAAGAGAAGAAACACATGACAAAAGCCTGTCTTCCATTTAAAAACTTTCTAGCGTTTGTTAGGCATATCCAACTTTTGGGTATCTTTACAATTAGCGAATTAAATTACGTCAATTGACCATATTCACCAGCCGATGATTAAACCTAGGATCAATCAATCCATGACCCAGGATTGTACAACCCTAGCGTCAATGACTTCGGACACCTACAGAATTCTGGATAAGTACAACGAAACTAATTGTAAACAAATGAAAATTACTTTATTGAGTGTACAGAGCTTTAGTACAACTGTGATATAGCATTTTAACATAAAAACAAACAAGAAAATTAAATAAGCGACTTTTTGGAATGTACCGTTTATTGCACATTACCACTGACGAATGACGCTCCGAAGTCATTGAGGCATGCTGGACATTAACTTCTGCGTTGTTTCTACTGGAATTTTGTCCCACTCTTTGGAAATACACACCCGCAACTGCTGCAGTGTTCGAGGCTTCCGCTGTCTGACTTTTCGCTTTAAAAATGCGCCATACATTTTCAATGGGTGACAGATCTGGGCTGCAGGCAGGCCAGTCAAGCACCCTGAAACGCTGCTATTGTAGCCAAGCCTTGGTGTTCCGAGCAGCATGAGGCTTCCCGTTGTCCTGCTGAAAGATGCTTGATCTTCTATTGAACAACTTATGGCGGGATGGACGCAGATGCTGTTGAAGAATGTTTATATAGGCAGCAGAGTTAATAGTGCCCTCACAAAAGAGAAGCGATCCTGTCATTTTAACATAAAAATTAAATAAGCGACTTTTTGTAATGTTCTGTTTTCAACACGTTGCAATGAACTTCGTACACCGTACTGTTAATTACACATTACCACTGAATGGCGTCACCTTTCCGACGAATGACGCTCCGAAGTCGTTGAGGCATGCTGGACACTAACTTCTGCGTTGTTTATACTAGTGTTGTTGGTAGTATCAATAAAATCGATATATCGATCTAGCGCGGATGATCCGATTCAATATATCGTCTCTAGTACGATATCGAGTTGGAAGAATCGATTTGTTAGAAATCGGTTAACCAACGTGAAAAGGTTATGTACATGCGCAACTGAAATATAGTTTCCAACATATTATACTTCCGAAAAGGTGTCTACTAAAAAGTTTGAAAAGCCTTGGCAAGTGCTGTATTAATTTAATATACAGGGTGTAAATGCACGACGTTTCACAAATTTAAGGATATGTAGAGGATGAAACCGAGCAAAACAGTCTAGTCGCGCTTTTCGATCTGTGGCTCCGTTAAAATGTTATAGCGCTTTAAAGTTCGGTATCGGTATCGCCCAGGGTGATTCTAAAAGGTCGTGCCCAGATGAAAAGGCAGGTAGAGGGTAAAATTCCGAGCATAAAAGTCTAATCGCGTTTTTCGATCTGAGGCTCCGTTAAAAAGTTATAGCGCTAAGTTAAAAATTGCTCAGCGTCTGTACCAAGATAGATTTCCGGAAGTGACGTCACGAAACTTTAAAGCGCTAGAACTTTAACGGAGCCTCAGATCGAAAAACGCGACTAGACTTTTTTGCTCAGAGTTTCATCCTCTACATATCTTTAAATTTGTGAAACGTCGTCCATTTACACCCTGTATTAAATTTGTAAAAATATCTAGAGTCAATACAAGCAAGTAATAATTATATTTAAAAGAACGCTAGGAACTATATGTCAAAATACAGGATATACCGTAACAGTTTTCGCATGTTTATTTGAAATCGATTTCAAAAGAAAAACCAACAAAATACTAGTTTATACAGGAATTTTGTCCCACTCTTCGGAAATACACGCCCGCAACTGCTGCAGTGTTCGAGGCTTCCGCTGTCTGACTTTTCGCTATAAAATGCGCCATACATTTTCAATGGGTGACAGATCTGGGCTGCAGGCAGGCCAGTCAAGCACCCTGAAACGCTGCTATTGTAGCCAAGCTTGGTGTTCCAAGCAGCATGAGGCTTGGCGTTGTCCTGCTGAAAGATGCTTGGTCTTCTATTAAACAACATTTGGCGGGATAGATGCAGATGCTGTTGAAGAATGCTTATATAGGCAGCAGAGTTAATAGTGCCCTCGCAAAAGTGAAGCCCCACACCATCAGCGATGCAGGCTTCTGAACTTTCCTCTGGTAACAGTCGGGATGATTACTTTCGTGCTTGGTCCTTAGCACCTTGCGACCGTTGTTGCCATACATCGCTGCAAAGGTGGACTCGTCGGACCACACAACACTATTCCACGGGGCAAGGGTCCACTTTAGATGGGTTTTGGCCCATGCTACCCGGCGACGCTTAGTTACAGTGCTCATGAATGTCTTCCTCTTTGTAGCGTATAAGTAATAGTTGCATCTTCTGATGTAACGGCGGACTGTGCTTTTGGATATGGGTATATGAAAATATTCTCGAGCCCAGACAGTCATTTCACTTATCGGAGCATGCCTGTTTTTCACAATGTAGTGTCGAAATACTCGTAGGTCCCTAACATTCAATAATCGCTGCTTACCTGGTGCAGTCCCTGGTTCTGTTTTCCCGATTTCTCTGAAATGCTTGATCATCCCATTAAGAGTAGAGAGAGAGTGCAACTGATAATTCATGGGCAATAGCTCGCTGGGATTTGTTATTCTGGAACTGCTGTATAATTTTTTGCCGTATACACGTTTCTACTGGCTTACCATGTCCCATGGCTGAAAACAACATGAATACTGAGCTCTGTCGCGTGGACGGTGCTTTTAAAGCCTGATGCAAAGCATTCTGGGCGTTTCTACAGCCTTCATGAAAGTTCTAAATGCTGGCGAACCCTTGTGTACGAAGTTCTTTGAAACCTGTTTACAACGCAATTTTACATAAATTTGAATAAATTATTTCACACCATTAAATCGATTCTAAATCGATGTTGATACTGTTCCATGTACACTGAGTAAATCTATTTTCATTAGCCTGCAATCCTCTGTATGCACTTTTCACTGTTTTTAGCCAAATTACTTGGTGTCCGAAGTTTATTAACGCATTCACAAACCTCGAAAAGATCATTGGCTATGACGCGATGACGGCATAATTTTAAGGCATTTTTCCCACTATGTATCAAGGCGTGTAATTCCTTTATGGAACAAGTCTTTCGGTTGCGTGTGGAACCATTCCAAAACCTCTTCCTTCACTTCATTGTCCGACTGAAATCTGCGGCCTTTCAGATATTTCTTGAGATCCCCAAACACGTGAAAGGCACATGGGGATAAGTCGGGGTTGTAAGGTGGATGCTGCATTGCTGCCCAGTTGAACTTTTTGATGAGGTCTACCGTTGCTTTCGAGGTGTGAGGACGCGCGTTGTCGTGGAGAAGAAGCACTTCTTCTGTAAGAAGTCCAGGAAGCTTGCTTTTGATGGCTTTGCGTAGTGCCTTCAATGTTTCCCCATATCGTGCTACGTTAACTGTGGTGCCTTTTTCAAGAAAGTCCAGTAAAATCGGGCCTTTGCGATCAAAAAACACTTTCAACATCACCTTCCCCGTGCTGTTTGCGATTGCTTTTGATTTTTTCGGAGGTGGTGGCCCATAATGCTTCCATCGACGACTTTGACGTTTGCTTTCGGGCTGGAAACGAAAGTACCAAATTTTATCCCCTGTAACGATTGTGTCGAGAAAACTCTCTCCTTCCTGTTCATAGCGAGTCATGATGTTAAATGATGCGAGACCCATTGTGCACAGATTTTTCTGTAGTGCAGATGGTTCCTGATAATGGAGTGAACAGTTCCACGACTAAGGCCAATTTTAGCAACCACGACATCGATTGTCACTCTCCCGTTTTTCTTTAAGACAGCATCAATTTTGGCTTTGGAGCCATCCGTGATAGTGTGGTTTGCTCGTCCAGGTCGTTGATCATCTTGCAATGACGACCGTCTCTCCGAAAACCTCTTGCTTCGTGCCCAAACACGAGTGAAGGTTAAGCAGTCGTTTCCATAGACATTCTGTATACGACGATGAATTTCAGAAACTGAAACTCCTTCACATGTCAAGAAACGAATTACTGCTCTCTGTTCCTGTTTTGTTGAGTCCATTTTGTTGTTTGGACGAAGCGATCACTCGCAGAGCTTCCAAGCACGAGCTATCGTTCATTCTCACGTGATGCAACACTTGCAACCTATTGTTCAATTTGCACGTGGGGTTTTGCAGTTGTTGAAAACAAAAACTTACGATCCTACACATTGTCTTTTTTTTCCCCACAGAGATTTTTGTTCTCATTTGTATGACCCTTATAGTTTATTGGGTACGTATTAAAATTTCGGAACCAAAAATTTAACTAATAGTAATAAATATTAGTTTTTTTGCAAACTAGTGGTTGGGACAGTGGGCGAATTACCATTGGGTGACATCTCCCTTTCTTCTAATCATGCTTTGTAGCCATCGAGGAACAGACGATACTGATTTCGGTACAATTGCAACGGGAATTTGTTGCCATTCCTGCAATAGTTGAACTGTTCGGGGTAGTTATTGATGTACCTCCTCTTAATAATTCACCATATATTCTCTATTGGGAATAAATCAGGACTGCAGGCAGGCCAATTTAACACCTGAATTTGTTTTTGTGTAGCCACTGTCGTGTAATGCGAGCAGTTTGGGGTTTAGCATTATTTTGTTGAAACAGGAAGGGACTGGTTCTAAAAAGACGTCGCTGAGAAGGCTACATATTTATTCTAAAATTTCAATACCGTATTTACCTGAATCTAATACTAGGTTTTTTTCCAAATTTAGAGGGCAAAATATGGGAGATCGTCTTAGAATTGGATCTTTACCCCTGCGACCGCGTGCGATGGGGCGGGGGGGGGTGTTTCACTGCAAGAGTCCATTGCTATTTTCGATCTTTATAGACAGTAGTACAACTATGCCGTTTTCATCAAACATTACATTTCATCCTCTAATAATTAACTTCATTTTGGGTGGGGAGAGAAGCTTTACAAATAAAATAGTCGACTTTAAAACTCTACTTCGGATCAAATATCGGGTCGAACTTTGAATACATGTATCGGATCCCATGTAGCCGATTCAAAAATTTTTCTCGCTAAAACAAAGCCAAAATCCGTTAAAACTGACTGATTCAATTGTACAAATGAATTTTTTTAGCAGACTTTTGCACAATTTTGATAAAAAATCAGAAAAAATTTAGCGGGAAATCTGCGAAGTTGGCAATACCGATTTAAGTCGCCATTACTATCCCATTAGAGGAAAACGAGACCGAGGGAGTTATCCAATGAAATTGCTTGTTTTCCACGTGCTTCGTAAGAATAAAAGATTGCTCAACAACTTAAAAACATAGGGTGTGTCTAAAAAGTCCGACCGGTCGCGACCTGTCTAAGCCCGTCACAAAGCTCGTTTTAGAGCCACCCGTGACTGACTCGAAATTTTGACTAT
>JAHWFO010042958.1:0-10336 GCA_023313115.1 Rhysida immarginata | reverse complement strand
ACCAAAACAAATTTATTTTGAATCATGTAAAAAGAGTTATTTTCAAGGTATTAAAAATTTTTCCTGAAGCATTTGCTTTATTTTAAATAAAATTTTATATCACTTATATGGGATAATTCTGAGGTTACAAAAATGAATTAAAATCAATGCTTTTTGAACGAGTTGGACAGTAAAAAATGTTCGCCTGGGATTTATATGATGTTTGCTGGCATGGGTAAACAAACAAGCACAAGAAAACTTCAATATAATAAAATCTTATAAATATTCCAAGGGAGAGCTTTAAATGTGAAGCAGAAGTATATTTATACCGTTATTAACAACAAATTAATCCCCCCGAATAGAGTAAGCCAAGTAGTAGGCCTTGCAGTCATCTATTTTAACTTACAAGGGAATCCCTCGAACATGTATGTCACAGATTTCCACCAAATTGAAATATGTTATTCATCTGAAGCTATTATAGATGCTTGCAAAACAAGAGAGCGCGAAATTGTGTTTCTTTCAAAATAAACCGCGAAAACGAAAACATTTCAGCATACGTAGCCATACAAAGACTCCATTGTTAAAGCAGTTAGGCTATATGGGGTTCCCTTGTTAGTATATAGAATATATAAAAGAACTCATTTCGGAACGAATGACATATCACATGCTATATATTGCCATAGTTTTAATGCCGCCCCCACAAATCCGACCCCACTGGAACAATTGGGCCTAAACTTCATAGTAATATAAATCTTGCCTAGAGGAATTTGGATACTGAATTTCACTCCTAAATAGCACATAGATCTTTTGTCCCCTCTGACTTCCACCCCCGTAATTCCCACCCCTGTGCACCAATGAAAACAAAACTAAATAGTGAAGGTGAGCATGCCCATAGTAATCTACATTCCGAATTTCAATCTTCTACCTCAAAAATGTAGAAAATATAAAGGGGACGGATGGACATTTGTAAAACCAATAGTAGCTCCATTCTTCCGGTACTTAATAATATAAATTACTACACTTGAGCAATCGTGCGTCGACAAAGCAATCGTCACGTGCGCAAGCTCATATCAACAATACTTAAAAGATAAATAGAAAGTAACATTGCATTCATTCTTGACGAATCGATTACAGGGTCGGGACACATAAATATGACCACCTGCTAGGATCCGGAATATCCATCTTTGGCAGAGAGTCAATAAGTCCTCGGAAAGTGGTTACAGTTATCTGGGACCCTTCGGCGATCAGTGCATCCCGTAATTCCATCACCGCGCGTGGTGGAGGGTCCAGCTTGCGGACATGGCGAGCGATCGAGATGGTCCCACAAAAGTTCAATGAGGTTGAGGTCCGGGGAGTTTGGTGGCCATGGGAATAGCTTGAATTTATCCTCATGCTCCTCGAACCAGTCGTGGACAATTTTGGCAGTATGACAGGGAGTATTGTCCTGTTGAAAGGTGCTATCACCCTGAGGAAACACTGTGGACATGAAGGGGTGTACCTGGTCTGCGACGATCGTCAGATAACGAACAGCATTCAGTGTACCGTCCAGCGGTATCAGTGGACTCAGACCATACTATGAAAACATCTCCCAAACAGTCACACCTCCCCCACCAGCCTGTCGTGCACAGGTGTCAACATGGGTGCTGTTACCATACGCCTACTCCGGAGCCCTAACCTCAAGAGGGATCGTTGCGCTGTCTTGGTGCTGACACGCCTAGTGGCCCCACTGTTCATTTGTTATGTCAGTTGCTCAACAATGGCACGCCGATTGGTCTTGGCCAGGCGTCATAACCGACGCTCACCTCTAGGATCTATTACCTCTTCGGTTGCTCGAAATTGTCTGGTTCGTCCAGTCGCGGTACACCTTCACAACGGCAGCCCTAGAGCAGTTCACAAAGGTGGCCATTTCTGAAATGCTGCCCCCCCTTTGGCCCGATAGCCAATGATCATTCCCTTTTGGAGGTCCCACAGGTCACTTGCTCTGCCCATGACGGCGAAAATTGCTGTGTTAATGGATGCTACTACACGTCTGCTGTTGTCAGCTTTTAATGATGTGCAATGATTTTTCATCTGCATACTATGGGACGTTCCAACATGTTCGAGGAGAGGTGGTCATATTAATGTATCCCGACCCTGTATATTATATGACATTCCATTATCTTGATATTCTTTACAGTCACTGTTTTAGCACGTGAATTCGACTTGAAGGGGTCCACGAAAAATCCTGACGTGACTAATTGTGAGTATTAGAACGTGAGAGGGGCACGCAAACAAGAATTGATATTTCCGTTGATAAGTGTGGCCAAAGGTTAAGAGGGTTTATCAAAGGCAACTAAAAAACAGTCTGCTGACTGCGTCATCACATGAGGGCTGGCAATCCAATCTTCATTGTTTGATGAAATTAGTGCTTTTTCGTTTGTTGTAAACAATGAAAATTGGATTGTCAGCCCTCGTTTGATGAGGCTGTAAGCAAGGCAGTGAGCAAGCCTTATTTGGGCTTGGTTGCATACCTTTTTGTTTCAGCTTCCAGTGAACACTAGATGGCATTGTTTTTCATATTACTAATCCTATGAAACAGCTAGATCACTTTTTTAGCTACATAGCTGTATGTAAAGATGTTTTTTTTAAAATTGTACAGCACATTAACCTTCATTAACAAATTTTATCACAGTAAAGGAAGTATTGTAATCGCGAAAAATTTCGATTTTCAGATTTCAACGGAAATATACATTTTGACCATCCCTGAATCCATTTTGACTAGTTTCAGCGTGACGTCTGTATGTACTGTAACGGGCAAAAATGCGTGAGGTTCGTTTCTTCTTCAATGACGTAACACTCCCCCGTACAGAGCTCTTCCTAAACACAAAAAAAAACAAAACAAGGCATTAGCAGAGAGACTTTAAGTTCTAAGTAGACAAATTTGGTTCAAGCATATATAAATAATTTGCAGTACTTCCCTTTTCGTTTCAATTTCTATGGACAAAAGGACAAGGTCAAGAGAAAAAAAATAAAAATAAATAAATCGCCACGTAGACGATTTGTTTGTCATGTTGTGATATAAATCAGAATCTCGTTAGACAACTATGTCTGACAAAAATATCCGGGGCTTTATTGCAAATTTCTCGCGTGGGTGACATTTACAATTATATATCGAAAACGTTCTACAGAGTAAGGCTTTATAATTTTAGGGTTCCCACTGATGCGTCAAATTGTCTTTCTTTTCCACCGACGGAAAAACACACGTATGTCGAACCAGACCCTTATTTTTACCTTTTCTGATTACGTTAATTTTTTTTCGCCTCCGGGTGTTCAGAGAAAAAAAAAAAATTATATTTTCTTACTCATAGTTTAAAAATTCCTTTACAATGATAACGAACCGAAATCTCTGGACAAAAGTATTTAGGAGATTATTCTATACATAAATGAGAACAAAGAGGTAAAGTTATTCTTATCGTTCGCACATTTTTCCGGCACTAATTGTTCTTCGTGCGTTAAAATCCTTTTTTCTTATTTTTCAGGTTTAGACGAGACTATCATTAGAGTCTACAGGTAAGTTTCAAAAAGAAAGAAAAAAAATCGTCCCTTTAGGATCGTTTATCAATCACTTTCTCTTTTTCTCTTTCAGCATCTTTGTATCTTTCCAGGGGTTCATCGGCTATGTTAATTGCAGAGACTCGCCCTCATTTTTTGCACAACAGTTTTGATCACTACCGGCTAAGCAAGAATTAAGCAACAGTAAGGGGAATGGGAAATACTAAAGCTAAATTGAGAATAACAGGGGAAAGGAGGGGAAGACCCAAATCCGAAAATTAGGACTTGAATTTGAGCATGTTAGTCGGGGTTCTTACTGCGCTAGGACAAATCTTACGGAACCAACGATATCTTCGTGCATCTTCTCGACTTTCTTTGAGTTGAGTATCGCCTCGCATGGAGCGGGACTGCCTTCAGAATGAAACGGACGTGTGCTGGGGTTCATCGGACATCTGATTTCATCATTGCGAGCTTGGATCATTCAGAAAGTCTTGGGTTAATATCTTTCGATTTTGGCTGGAACCCATCCGTCGCTCTCTTTTGTAACGTTCCGGTTCGACCAAAAGATAACGGCGAGTAAAATAAGATGAAAATCCTCTATCATCTGTGACTCCGTTGCATTTCTATGCCGTCGTCGTACGACAGAACGGGGCGTGTAGAAATCAAACCCGTCCATTATAAAGGAATTCTCCATGAATCTCTTTCATCTTACTCGGTTTCATTTGATGGCCGTCGTCGTTCTATCTCTTCTGGATCCGATGGCGGCCGTTGTTCTTCTTTATCTGACTTTCTTTTTCTATAACTACCAAGTCATTTTCTTAACGACGCGCAGCTCGTATAACAACTATCCTTTGTTAGATGCCATTGTTGGACTCGACTATTGTTCACTTCTTTACAACAGGAGGTCCGTCTATTATTAACGTCAACAAAATCATTTTTTTCGCTCCGGATGATGTCAAGAGACAAAAGAGTGTAAAGAGGTGGGAGGAAGACAAAGGGGAAAGAGAAAGACTGATTTGTAACGCCAAAACTGGCCGTTACAGTACGTACTCAAAAACGATTAGCTGTGGAATGTTGAAATTTTGTACTTAGGACTGTTGTACCATCTAGTTGTGCACCTCCCCTTTTTATTGTAATCGACTGGGCCAAAAATGTGTATTTGTGGTCTCCACAATAGATTTTCTTACATGTCTATGGAGTTTTGTTTGCGTGGAGCAATTTGTGACGTCGGCGTTTGATTGTTGGACAGCGTATAGTCGTGACCGCCGAGAGAGAAGGCCTTCGCATTGAAACTTAATACATTGTTGGTTGAAATACGAATAACAATGCATTATCTATGATGATGTAACAATGAATTACGTTTCAATGCCGAGTCCTTCTCTCTCTGTGATTATTATGATTTTAATAGTTCTTTCTTTATCTTTACCGAAGGCATTGTTAAAGTCTTTGCAGACGCGGTCATGTAAACAAAGGCTTCGTTTCCCTTTGCCTATTAATTGCGCTGTGGATAATTTAAACTTTGTTTCGACGATCGTTTTGTTGTGTTGAATGTTATTTATTTATTTATTTATTTATTTATTTATTTAGATTAGGATAAAAGGATTACATCAATGCCCGCGGGGACCAGTATGGTCAAAGACCGACGATACATCATTAAATCAAATAAAATTACAATAAGTTAGTAGAACAAGATAATTACAAACTATGCACTGTTCAATGAAAAACTAGACGTATCTAATTAAATTTCCGATTTCAATTGTTAGGCATTGTTGCTAAGTAAATTTAAACAATGGTTAACAATTGAAATTGGCAATTTAACTGGGCACGCCCAGGTTTTCTTTCGTTGGACAGAGTATAGTTGTTACAGTGATTAAAATTATTCAAGATGGAACAGCGACACAAAATAAAATTCGGATAATACAATAGTACAAACTTAAGATTGCTAAATCATTAAAAGTTTATGTTAATGTTGATAACAACGTCATAGGGTGCAAGGCCGTGAGCCGGCAAGTTGGTCCAACGGGGCAACAAAGCGTGGACACAAGTGCGCACCCAAAACAAACCCCAAAAACAAAACATTAGGTATTGGCTAAATAACAATAGGACAAACATAAGTATGCTATAATTAGTATAGGGTACAAAACCTACTAAAACATGAACCAAGGTAAAAAGGCCCAGAGTATGAGGCCTATTAAACCCACATGCGAATAAGATTAATACATCATTAGGGTAACTAAATCAGGTTTAACCTTAAAAATACTACAGATCCAATACGACAAACAACAAAATTTACAAAAAAGTTAATCTAAAGTACAAAAAGAACTCAGCAAGAGATAGATCTGGTCGACTCAATCCTAATTAATTTAATAATAGCAAGATAAAGAAGTCAAGTCATTATATGTTTCTTCAGCCGTGACCGAAATTGAGAATATGGCGCCAAGAGATGTAATGTTGGTGGTAATTTGGCCTAGGCCGACTTACGACACACTCCTTCTTCCATATTTAAATTTAGTTACAGGAAGATATATATCACACACGCCTGTCTGGTAGGGTAATTGTGCCGCTCTTGATTTAGCAGCTTTATTTACTGTATCATTATCTGAAGACACCGGGTCCAAAAGTCGAAACCAGTTTCTCTCTAAATTAATAAATATGTATTGTAAAGCGTTTATCTCTTTTACGACTATGCTATTTTATTAATCCATATTACATCAGATTTGAATATTCACAGGAGTTGTAACAAGTAATAGGGAATTCAAAATCTTGTACATAAATAAGCAGAGATGTATAGTATAAATTTGATCTATTGTGAAGATGCATAGTATAGAAAAATAATGAGAAACGGAAGAACCTTTAGGGACATTCAATAGGATTCTGAGGAACTACTTCTGAAGCTTCCTAACTCTGGATAAGTTATAAGATGAAGTGGAACCCCAAAATAAGTTATATTGGTAATCATCTTTTACAGAGTGTCCCAAATTGATGTATACACTCTTTGAAACGTTATAGCTCAGCAACGAAATGAGATAGAAATATAAGGTTTATTGTGTATGGTCCAGACGGCACTGGAAAAGCATAGCTACACGGTCATTGTTGTAAACCAAAATGGCGGTGAGACTATCATTCTATGAACGTAAGTGAATACTGAAGTGTTATTGGAAAATGGAGAATATTGTTGAGGTTCAACGAGGTTGGTGAGTTGAATTTGGTGCACCACCGCCAACAAGGGTAACAATAACAAAACTCCGAGACAATCACAGATGGATAGGACGAAGAGGAAGTGCTATGGAGTTCCTTCCTCGATCTCCCGATTTAACCCCTCTCGACTTTTACCTTTGGGGAACTTCAAAGAACATGGTGTACGCCACAAACGTACAAACACTGACGGAATTAAGAGATCAGATGGAACATTCCATCAATGATATCATTCCATTAGCTACAATCCAGTCGGTATGTGGCTCTATTCGACGTCGATGTTGGGAGTGTACTGTGGCAGAAGGTGACATTTTAAACAAGTACAGTCTAGTGGATAAAGGTTTAGACTTAAGTCATAGTTGAGCACGTGAATAACACATCCCAAGCGTATATCTCCTACCCTATTTTCATTCAGAAGCGACAGATCCAGTCCTATCTGCCTTGACTCTCACAAGTCAGTGAAAATACCTGATTTTGTAACCGATCATCATCCGGTAAGCTCAGTTCCTACGGAGCAGGTAAAAACCTTTTTGCTCTCGACTGTATGGGCTTAAGGAAGTTTAAAGAATAAAATACAACAAACCTTATATTTCTATCTCATTTCGTTGCTGAGTTATAGCATTTCAAAGAGCGTATACATCAATTTGGGACAGCCTGTTTATAAAATTCTCTGTATGTCTGTCTGTTCGCTATGCATTCCAAAATGCCCGGACCAATCTTGATGAAATTTTGCATGGCAATTCAGGTTGACCCAGGGAAGGTTTTAGACAGGTCAAATTGTTCCGAGTCCATTTATGGTGGAGATATAACGGTAAACCAACGAAACGCTCAAGAGATGGCACCAGGCAAAACCACCTTGACAGAAGGCCTGATAACGGAAACGTCATACATTGTAACATCATCACTAATCGACCATTGTTAAGTTAATTTCTACCAATAACATCGTTCCCAACAAACGAAAAAATACTGATTGCTAAAATCCAAGAAGGAAACAGCGAAGGTTTACATTGTTGCTTTGACTAAGAAGATCAGGTAATTTTCAATGCCATGACCTGTGTTCTTCGTTAGCTACGATGTTTGCCTTAATGATTCACGTTTTAAGGAAGATAGTTATAAAAAGTAATAAACAAATAAATAAATAAAAATCATTAATATTTCTTTTTTTATTAAAATCTAGAGAAATTTTTATAAATCAAATAAGAAAACATACAACTTCTAGGACGTGCAGCTGTTCAAACTTTTGCTGAAAAAGTGAAAGTACTTTCCCTAATGAGCTAATAACTAGAGAAAATTCATTTTTCATATATTTTTGTAATGTAGTAACTTCCTTTAGAGAAGTTATAGATAATGTTTATCGACCATATTAAAAAATTATAAAGATCTCAACTGATTGTGTGAGAGGGCAATATTTGTAAAAATTAATTTACAGAGCAATGATCCTGGGTATGCTCAAAATGAACAATCATCGTTAATAATATAAAAACTATTTCAAATTGTAGTACTAATATTATTATTCATGAAGCTAATACCGTAAAAGAAAATATTGATTTAAATTCGATTGAACTTTTAAATAGAAAACTGCCGGAGATTCATAAAATAAATGTAACGGTGTCTAAAGAAAATTATTGTAATCGTTCAGAAATGTTATTTTTAGCATTCGAAGACTTTCTGGAAATGACAAAACGAAATGTTCCAACAGAAAATAATACAGTTCTAAAGTCTCATCCTATTGATTTACAACGAAAGAAAAAAAAATTCTGATGTTTTAAGAGAAAATTTCTCAGTAGTGAAAACAGAAGGTGATGGATGGGTCATGTCTATTCCGTTCGTTATCGTTATGTTTATTTGAGATACAAGAATTACATAAGTGCTTTAGAATGTTATGTTGTTATAGTTTTTACAAAAATTGCTTATACTTTGAACACCCTGACAAAATAACTTTTTTATTCGAATATGCAAGTGTAGTAGAATTAATAAATAATACTGCAACATTAAAACTTGGGGAAATGAAGCGCATACAAAAGCGATTGCAATTGCAGCTAGAAGAGATATATATGTTTATAAAGAAATAAAAGGTGACGACATGAGTAAAAGAAAGACTTTAAGGGAATTACAAGATAAACGTGATTCATGACTATTGAATAAAAATCATTTCTTGTTTACAAAAAATACTTTCAACATTGGGTTATAAGGTAAAAAAAATAATAATAAAATTTTTATCCTGGTCCCCCTTTTGAGGTATTTAACCTTGAAATCAGCAAAAATGAAAAATTTCCCAAATTTGAGCTCCAATAAAAGAGGAACGGTGCCAAATATAAATTTTTTTTCAGTATAGGTAATAACTACCCTATCCATAGGATTCACAAAAAAATTTATAACTTTTAATTCTATTTCCCAGTCATCTTAATATATCGTCAAAAATGAGAATTTCGCTCGCGAATATTGCTGATTTCAAAGTCGATTAAATGAAGTATCGAGAAATTTTCAAACATCTCTATATTTTCTGAAAGCTTGTGATGCCCTCTTTACGAAACTTGAAAGAGAACTTTTTATTCTATACTGGAGTAAAATAGTAACCACTTTTCAAACAATGCGTCTAGAACCAAGATGGCTGAAGATCCAATAAAATAAAATAAAATAAAATAAAATAAAATAAAATAAAATAATAATTGTTCTGTAACTTTCAGTGATAGGGTTACCCACGGTGTAAAAATAAGAAAAAATCTAAAATGGTCGAACAACTCCACCTGGTCGAGTTCTCGTGGAATGACTCCAATGACAATGAATTAATGTCTTTAAAGCATATATTCATATTACAGGGTGTTTCATAATTGGTGTCCCGTCTTTAGGTCCAAATAACGACTCAAGGGGAACAGATTGGGGGAAAACGAATACTGATTATTTGGGTTTTAATGTTCCCTAATTCGGAATAAAAACATTTCGCGTCCCTGGGGGTGAAGGGGTAAATTTTGAAAATTTTAATTTTGTAGGGGTAGGGGTTAGACCCCATGTGTTATTTAGAAAGTTGTAGAGCATCATGTAAAATGTGGGTTTAGCAAAAAACCCGGTGAAAAAATCTCATCCCCTGCCCTTTATGGAGTGGGTAAAGTGAAAGGTATGGCTAGCTAATGTAGAAAAAAAACCCAGAAAAACTCATTAGAAACTTACATTTCCCATTTCCCATGTACAGTTTTCAAATTTCATAATGCTTTTCCTGGGGGGAAAAGCCCGGTCGAGTTTATTAGCTTTTCAGGTTAACGACTCATTCATTCTCATTAATTTGCCAAATGTAGGCCCTACTGTTTTCTAATAAGTATGGTTTTTGTCCACATCGGCTAGCCATACCTTTCACTTTACCCATTCGATAAAGGGGGCAGGGAATGAGATTTTTTCACCGGGTTTTTTGCTAAACCCATATTTTACATGATGCTCTACAACTTTCTAAATTACACATGGGGTCTAATCCCTACCCCTACAAAATTAAAATTTTCAAAATTTAACCCTTCACCCCCAGGGACGCGAAATGTTTTTAATCTGAATTAGAGGACATTAAAACCAAATAATCAATATTCATTTTCCCCCAATCGGTTCCCCTTGAGTCGTTATTTGGACCTAAAGACGGGACACCAAT